>JANIJG010009245.1:87987-98163 GCA_024611175.1 Megaceryle torquata | reverse complement strand
GTTAATGTAAACCATAAGGAGAGGTAGAACATATTTGTTTACTATCCTAAAAGATTTTGTGCATTCAGAACAGGCAAAATTGCACAGTATCAGCTGAGTTTTTAAGCTACTATAGCATTTTTAAATAAAGTACCATTATATTTTGCCTTGGTAAAATTATAGTTTAGTCTTGCACACGACCCACAGAATGTTAATAAACCTGGTATGAGTCTTTTTTTCCCAATTATTTATTTTCTTTATTATATTATTGGAATTACACTAGACCTTTTAATATTAATAATAAAGTAACAGTTACTAAGGAAGGACAGCCTTTTTATTCTAATGTCATTAAATTACATAGCTCTATTTTTAATACGCCAGCAATTTGTGCTGCTGAAGTGGTTTTATTTTTCTGAGGCATGCAGGGAAGAGGGATGAAAGAGAAGTTGGAAATTTAAGGTTATATGTGGTCCAATACCTGCAAAGTGCTTCACTAAGTTTTCCTGTGGTGATAAGCTGTTCAATGCTTGCAATGCATGAGTATGTCTTTTAATTAAGCTGGGAGTTCACTGAGCATGTGTTTAGTTTGAGATGTACCTTGTTCTTCCACTGCTGTTCAGTATTTTCAGTCCCCAATGTGCAGACTGCTTCACCTTACAGAAAGACATAGGCATTTTGCTGTGTGGTGGTGCCACAAAGCACAGTGATGCAAGCAAGTCAATCCCAGCATTAACTGACCTGCTTGCCAGGCTCTCATGCTTCCCTTCAGTGCTGTGGAGATGCCTGTTGATGCAAAGATTGTGTAGGAAACTGCAAAGTGTTGTGAGGATTTCATGATCAGACTGTTATGTGGCAACACTGTTCATTAGTTTATTGTCAGCACCTGCCAGAGCTGCCTGTGAGAAGGGAGATGTTCCTCTTTCCCACTGGGTAAGGGAAGAAGGCTTCCTCTTCCTTTTGCCTTCTGACGTGCCTGCCTGGCTGCTAACCTCTGTGGCACAGTTTGTAATCTGTGACACAGGAAATGCATCATAAGCATGTACAGTAGAGGGACTGAATTCATCAGAGCACATTTTTATTGTGTTCTGAGACATGCATAGAAGTGTATATTTCTACCCGCATTACCTGTGCTCTAGAAGTCAGAGGAGCAGACTGCCTGCACTGCAGGGAAAGCTTCATTGTTAGTAATTGAGCAGATAAGAAAAACATCAAGAAAAACACCGGGAAGCATTTCTTTGTCAAGAAAGTGGTCAAACACTGTATTAGGATTCCTAGAGAGGTGGTCAAAATCCCAAGCCTATCAGTGTTTAAAGGGCATTTTGACAATGCTGCTAATAGTATGCTTTAATTTTTGGTCAGCCCTGAAGTAGTCAGGCAGTTGCACTAGATGTTCATTGTAGGTCACTTCCTACTGGAACTATTCTGTTCTACTCTATTCTATTCTAAAAGTTGTGGTAAGAGGATAGTCATCAAGTGGATGTGCCAGAAACATTTCTAGTTTCCCAGGGGAAAGAGAAAATAGATTAAAGTATTTGAGGTATTTATGGTTTGTCTCTTTGAAGGGTCAAACCAAGTCTACTTTAACTGTGCAGGACACATAACTGGGTTTTCACATTAATTGTTTCAGACATTGTCTAAATCAATTGACTAATTGAGCTAAGCCAGTTTCCTGTTATTTCATCCAGTTTGCCTTTTCAGTCTTTAACATGCTGTACTACTGTCACTGATGCCAAAGTCTCTTGCCTTCCTTTGAACTAAAGCTCTAGGGTCAAGTGAAGGAGGAACAGGTGCTACAGGAGGGCTACACTAAATTTCTTGGGCTATACTCTGCAAGGCTATTTCAGCTGGCAAACTGAAGCCTGTCACCAAAGTGGTGTCTTAGCCTTGACCACATTCTGTATCTCCCTTCCCTGCCAAGGTACACTGGTTCTTTGTGCCCTGATGTTTGCTCACCTCTATGCCAGATGCTGCATTTCAATAATGCTGTGTGAGTGGGAATCTAGGAATGTGGGGACAATATATACTGCTGAATATCAGTGTAAAATGCTTACACAATTCCAAATTAGAGGTATTATTTAATGTAAAAAAATAATTTAAAAAAAATTAAAAAATGAGACAATGTGTACTGGCAAAAGGAAAACCAGGTAACAGGTATTCAGATCACAATAATGACATGGGTTTCATTAGTAAAGGAAAGGCACTAATAAACAGCTGCAGTCTCAGTTGCTTCAAAGAAGCAGAGGCCCAAGAGCAGTTATTGCCATGGCAACAAAAGGAGCAAGGGGGATTTACACTTCTGTATGGTTTAGTGCAGTCTTAACCGAGAGTGAAACTGTCTTGAAAGAACAGCCTCACTGTATTTTCTCTTATTCTCTATGAATTGTGTATCTCACCTCACTGCCTCAAAGTTTATATATTATAGTGATAGGTCACTAACCACACATAGCTAAAAACATTTCTGGACCTGCTAGAAGCCTAATTCTTAGATTATTTATCTAACTTTCTGATATATGAAATCATGAGGTTGCATAGGTTTCTAATATCAGTTGAAAAAATTTATTCAATGCTATATGCCATCAATCAGATCCACAATCTATAAAACACCTAATTCCTTCTAGTCATTTGCTGGAAACACTAAAACTAACATTGTATAAGAACATTCCTTCATCTCAAATCTCACCCTGTAAGTATTCACTGAAGACTATCTTTCCCTATGTTCCCTGTTTCTAAAGATTTCTACCTTTAGAAAATTTTGTCTCACAAAAAATACTATGTGCTAATCCTAGCTAATAAGCTTCTCATTAAATGTATAAAGTAAGATCATCTAGTAGCCATCAGGATACTTTGAGACCCACATGATGCTGCCTTAATTTAATTTATTTTTAAAAAATGACCATTGTTTCAATAATGGTATTGTCTTTTAACATTTCAGATTACAGTATTCCGCATGGGATCAGAAGGGCACCAGGATATTGATTTAGCTATCCTGACAGCATTACTAAAAGGTAATGGAGTTTCATTCCACAGTGAGTCTGTATCAATCCAAATGGATTAACTATGCGTGTCTGCTGTGCTGAAGCCTGAATTTACTAACAATATCTCCTGTATCAGGATGGTAAATTTATACCGTGAAATTGAAGCATACTTTTTGCTCTAACCATTTCATACTAACCCAGCTCTTCTTTTAATGTTATAGCTACTGGTTTTCCTTTCTGAATTTTTATTCTCCACCCACAATCTCTAATGCATCAAAAGAAACATTGGTGGAGACCCCTCACTGGTTACTTAAGAAGATTAGTATTTACAAAAAGACAGACAAAGAACTTCCAGACTTAGATAGCCTTGGTGGCTAGTATCCATCTAACTAACATCCAGGATGGCTAACATCCAGGAGATGATCTCCCTTTAGGTAAAACTGGCACAATGATCAAAGAAAAATGTTATCTGTAGTCATCTTTAGGAATGTATGGGATATGTGTGGTGTTCCTTCCAGACTCCATAGGTGGAACTAAGAACTCAGCTGTTGGGGTGATAGAGGTTTTAATCATAAACTTCACAGGTTGCTAAATCTTTCTAAGCTGTTACATGGTACACTCACACTCTTAACACATTGTCCTGATAGAAATCTGCTGTTGCTAATGTTCATTATAAACCCTGGTCTTGCAGACATGACATTTAGCTTGTCTCCCTGCAAAATATTATATTATCAGGTAATTTAACATACGTTTGCAAATACAGAAATGTGAGATTTTAAAGGCTCTAAAGAACATGTACTTGTATCACCTAAGCAAGCTCCAGGAGGTTCCAGCCCTCCATGTATATGGTATTTCCCCAAATGTGATTTTAACAAATTGCATGCTTCAATCACCATGATCACCTTGTTGATGTCTGAACCCTTTTGTGCTACCTAGTACATCCCATACTGATTTTAAAAACAGAGAATAAGAAATAGCAAACTATTTTAAAGAGCAATCTGAGAAACATTATTGCCTGGACTTCCAAGGGTGACTAGGGAAATTTATGCTTCATGAGGCAACTTAGCAGTTGTCATCATGCTATTGCCACCCCCACATCTGACTAAGAAGGTAAATAATGCCATATGGCAGACCTGAATTTGAGTGATGAAAAAAAAAATTTTAGATTTAGTGGGTATTCAAAAGGTAACAGGAATTATTCTTGCTTGTTCCAGGACTCAGCTTTCTTCTGAGGTTCTTTCTGTGCAGGTTAACAAAAGCTATATGAAGAAAAAAGAGATAAAGTCTGAGTAACTTTTGTCTAACGAGCAATATTGTATTTTACCTTTTACACAATTATTCATCCAATTTCAAAAATGTTACTTTAAACATTAAAAACAAAAGTCTGAACGGGAGGAGTCAACCAACACTGGCCACTTTAAAAAACATTATTGCAAGCTGATAGCTACCAGCCAAGGAAATGAGCTGGAATTATCTTGCTCTCGTAGTTTTTGTTTCTTTAGGGTTCTGTAATATTTCTTTCTCCACTTCTTTTATGATTTTGATCAAGATGCTAGTTGTTTGTCCTGCAGGTAACATGAGCATTTTGCTGCTACCCTGAGGTTACAAATTTTAGTCATCTGCATGATTAAATCTCAAGGCATTTCTTCACACAGAAACAATATAAATGTGAAGAAAGAAAAAATAAATTAATTGAGAGCAAGGAACAACAATTGCATCCATTGCCAATTTCCTCTTTTCTATTTTTAGAAAATATTTAATTGCAGATTTTTGTTTTATCTTAAAAATAACTGGATCCTTTATTATCCTCAGTATGAAGTGTATTCTCTTCACATTTCTTATGACAGTCACTGAAACTACTACTCTTGATATATATTAGTAAGATATAGCTTGTCTTAAAGTTGTAATTCCACTTTTTCTAGGTTTATTTTCAAGGTCTGCATCCCAACAGAGATCTCTGGAGTCTTTTATAACCTTGAAAGCTGCCTCTTGGAAGCCGAAGAAAATAAATCATAGGCCTTGGAAGGATTGTTTTCTGCTTCAAAAGTTATTTTGCAGTATTTACATGAGCACCTCAACTATGGTTGCAGTTTGAGTATATGAGTAGTCCTCTCTGATCTGGAATATCCATTTTGCAAGTGCCTAATTGGTCCTGTCATGCCCTTAGTAAATTAAGAGTACCTTCCATCTTCATAATAGTAGTGCCTGACATCATAATGAACTTCTGTTAGATTAGAAGGTGCCTGTATCTGGATTCATGCTTGCCTGACAGTGTTGATTTGGTAATCTGCTGCTGGCAGCAGCACTTGTGTCTTGCTCAAGGGCCAGAGGAACTAAAATTTACATCTCATCTTCCTTGTTCCTCAGTACTTTCTGATTATGAAGGTACTCAGTGAAGATTATTGTTAATTGTTAAGATCATTGTTAATCTGAGCTTTCTGATCACAGGAAATGAAAGTCCATGTAACTTTTTAGTCATCATGTGCAAAGATGAGACCTCTCATCTCAGGCAAGTCAGTTGTCCTTATTCATACTATGTCTTTGTAGAAAGGCTCTAGACCACCATGAAAGAAATACTACCTTTCTGTAAATATACCCCATTAGGCTGATGGATAGGTTTTTTTTTTCATCAGATTAAGAAATCTAAGGTAGCAGTGCTAAACCACTTGTTTCTTGATTTAGAAGTAAGCACATTTGAGGACTAGGTCTGAATTGTCTTGAAATTCTTAAGTTTAGATTCAGAAATTAATCTCTTTCACCTCTTCAAAACTGTCTGAAGCAGGGGTAGAGAAAAGTATGAAACTGGTGGGTGATTTTTACTTACTTTTTCTCGGTATCATTGATGAGAATTTTGCAGTTCTTGCTAGCCATTATTCAAGGCACGTACCAGCTAATTCCCAGTCCCACCCCATTGTGAGTGTTTTGTTCGGGGAGTAAGAGGAGTTCAAGGATTGATAAATACAAAGTATCATGTCCTATTTACTGTGTAGAATTTGTGATGAGCTAGTTTCTTTTCAAACCCCCATCAGGCACACTGCCAAAGCAGGAACTCTTCTGGATGGGATATTCCACAAGTCCCAAACCCTGCACTGAACATGAGAGATTATTTCCTTGTTTCTTTTCATGAGTCACCTGTTTAATTTTGTCAGCAGATCTATCTTTCTTGGAAGTGATCTTCAATAAACTAGGGAATGGCATCCAAACTGGTTATCAATTTACATTGCATGGATGTCACAACAGCATATGGCTTGTGAATACCTTTTTTCTCATTATTTTGAGAGACATGCAAATGTGCAAAGTAAGTTTCCAATTGCAAGTAAATGTATTGATACACTTTAACTGTTCATGTGTTATTGAGCAGTTGGAAGTCAATCCATAATGGATATTGCCCTTTTGCAGCTGCTAATCGAGCAGAAGGCATATGACAGGGAAGTTAAAGACAGCATATAGAGATGTTCTAAAACATAGTTGTTTTGAAGTGGCATCAAAGATCCTAGTTCTTGAAGCTGTTGCAATGTCTGGAGAATACTAGCAGCACTAGCCATGTTTCAGCTGGTGCTCCAGAAGCTTTCCCAGTTCAATTGTTAGCATATTGGTGCTGTGTGCTATATGCATATTGTAATATTACTGCCACATAGCCCTCTGAGATAAGCCATGTTAGGCTAATGCAGATGTGATGACTCTGCATACTTTCCATCCTGTGATTAAGTCATGATTCATGCTCACTGAACAACCATCATGTAGTATCAGATGATCCTGGCAGACAATGTGATGGTCTGCCAATCATGAAATCACTGACACAGAAGAATTTCAGAGTTAGGCCAGATCTCTGGTTACTGCCCTTAGAGTTGTTGTTGCTATCAGCTTTGTTACTGTCTACTGATTTGATGCCAGGAAGATGCTTGTAGCAGATGCAGAGGAAACACATCCTTTTCACCAAAAAGCAGCTGAAACAGAATACAGTGTAAGACCCCCTGAGATGCAGAGCAGGACATTAATTTAGATTGCTTTTTTCCCTATATCTAATTTTTTTCTTTAGATGATGATTCAATAAGGATACTGACATGCTTTCTAAGCATTTTCTAAGCATTGTGGAACTGAGTCTCCAACAACCATTTCTGTCTAGATAGATCAGTTTTGTGTCATTTCAGCTTTACAGATTTCACAGCACCAAGTATCATAGACTATCCCAAGAGAATCCTTTAGAGGTTTTTGTTTAGCATAGTAAACTTTACCCAGCACATAAAAGCCTGTAGTCTCTTCAGTAATCTCAGATCCTGTGAGGGAAACGTGTATGTTAACATTCATTGTCTGGTGTGTACCCTGGTTCACTTAGGATAAAGAGTCAAGTTTACAGTCCCAGGCTTTATCGTCTGGAAGCATTGCATTTTTCATCCAAGATAATGAATAGACCATCTGACTTTTTACCATATGAATCTATGGAAGATATCCATGCATTCCTGGATGTCCACCTAAAAGCATGAAGTTAACGTCTACAGGAACTCACAGCTGCCACAAATCTCCTTGTTCATTCAACTTTGCACCATAATTGCACTGTCTTTCTCTACATCCAGCAATATCTATACTGAAATTACATACTACCAAATCAAGACATTGCATCCCAAATGCAACTTTTCTTCTAAGGAGCAGATAACAAGAAGAGTCACACTGCAAACATTAGTCATATTGTCTTAAAACATTCTTTTCAGGAACATATCATGCTCAACCAGACACCAGGATACTGAGTAAATATTACATAGAAATTAGTCATACTGCCTAAAGCAGTAAAGCAGTAGGTATACTATGGTAATTGAAATAACATAACACAGCTAACCAGAGGATATTTCGATGAGATAGGACAAAACATGAATGCAGGAAGAGGAAATGCTAATTTTTCACTACTAGCAATGCTAAGGAACCAATGAGAAGTGGTTCCAGTGTGATCCCTGTATTAAGTTGATTTGAGCAATAGGTTATTAACTCTACCTAATTTTTTTATTTCCCAAATATTCTTTGGCTTTGCTTTGGGTACATTACAGTGACACTCTATGGCACTGAATGCAATCACAGAAATTAAAGGAGACAGCATCTTGAGAAAGCTGACCTCACACTTATTCTAGGCAGTTTTTCTTATATTAGTGGAATTATTTTTACTTCTTAAGACTGGATAGAATTCCACTTGAAATAGCCTGAATACTTTCTTTTTCATTTGAGTCAAAAGTCATCAGTCCATCCTGGAACAAAATTTGTTAAACAGCATCCACAGCCCATATGCTGCCCTGTACAAGCTTCTATAGCTTTTATTTTCCTTCTCACCCTTATGTAATGCCAGTGTCATCCACATTCACCTGAAAACCACAGAGGGAAGGTAGAAAAGAGGAGAAGGATGCAATGGCTTTCCAGCAGCAAGCCTCATTCAGGGAGCAGCTATCCCATCATGTGGATCGGAGCCCCAGCATGCAGACCTGTACTGCCTAGCCTACACCGTAGCTGATGGACTGATCTGCACCTATAGTGCAATAACCCCTTGAGAAACCATACCTTTCCTCTGACTGCCAAATGGCTGCAGTACTTTGCAAGACAATGAAATGAATGATTGTGGCAGCAAGCACTGAGTGTCATCTCCAAGTCTGTGCACATACCCACAGAAAAACTTGTCCACTGTTGGCAGCCTTAAACACCATAGAGGGAAATGGGAAGGACAGAGGCTGGACCATAGCTTGTTTTCCCCTCTGCTCAGTATTTGGAGCAATAAGCATGCTCAAAGAAAACTATTCTGATGAACTGCTGGGCTTGGGGGCCTTTATGGAGATGCAGCTACTGTCTCATGCCCCAAGCCAATTGCTCTTTTCACAAGATCAGATGCACCAGTAGGCCCTGTGTTTGTCTAGCAGCTAGTTCATTCCTAAAACACAAAAAGGCCCAGGAATCTGGGTTACTCACCACAGAGGAAGGCTTTCTGCTAAGGGTCAGAAGGTGATCACCTGGAGCATCTATGATTTGGCTTGAGTTTAAGCTGAAGTAGGGGCAGTGTAAGTGGTCCACTTCCTTCCCCAAGTCCATTGATCCAAAATGTTTTCTAACCTGGCTGCAATCCTAGCTACCTAGACTGTAGGCTACAGTCAGTTTAGGAAAATCAGGAGGTGGAGCTCTTCCATCTCCTGTGCAAAATAGTGTCAGGCTGTCGGATCACCATCAGTGCCCCTGGATTTTGGAGTTTACCCATGTGCCTTCTCTACTGCTCACCAGACAGCTTGCTTGAACACCTGCCAAAGCCCTCACTTCTTCTGGAGGCACATGGATGGGAAGGAGGACATAAAATGACATTTTGAGAAGATCTGTTGTTTGCTTCAGAAATGGGGAGAAATTATTTGCTATCCATACTTAATTTAAACTGTCATAACCCAGTGGGTAGTTTTTTTCTGTTTTTATAAATAAAACTGCAGACACATTCTTGCTCTTCCCAAAGGCAAATATTTTCTCTTCCTGAATGTTGCATGTTGCTTGTGTAAGAAACTGAGAAAGGTTAAGATGTCATAGGCATGTGTCATAGTAAAGAGCAATGATAAGCTGTGTCTTATGCAAAGGGGTGTTCCTGTTACTTATTAGTCACAGAAAAGTGTTTACTGTTTTCACTGTTTTTTCTTCATTTCTTTCTATCATTCTGCCCCTGCATCACCTTCCTTTATATCAGAGCTCATTTCTGTAATAAAAAGAAAGTGATTTGGATGATTTAGAGTCCACCATCTCCCAAATAATTGCTGTAGATATTGCCAAGTATTTGACAAAGTTTCATTCCAGTGAACTGACTGCAAAGTTTAGAGTAATGAAATTAAACTGTAGGCTAAGTTTCCAAAAGTTCTAAAGAAGTAATCCTTCACAGAGAATTTCAGTGTCCAGCATGTCATGCTTTATGAATTCTGTGCCTCCAATTTCAGAGTCTGCTTTCATCTGGAACAGTGTGTGCTTTTGAATAGTACTGAAATGGGGACAGAAATACTTTGAAGTAATGAAAAGTTCTTGTTTGTCCTTACTCCATGATACCAGTATAAGAATTAATAAAGACAAGAAAACAGTGGAGATATGAGGCCTTTAAAAAATGAGCCTTTCAATCACTGCAAGCAGCTATGTAGTTAAAAGTCAAAGAGCCCTTTGTTTATTTGGTTGATCAGTTCATAATTTGGACCAGTTGTTCCTGTGACACTGAAGCACAAATAATGTT
>JANIJG010009245.1:74744-85853 GCA_024611175.1 Megaceryle torquata | reverse complement strand
AGCTTGGCGTCAATATGAGGCATAAGTAGGCAGCAAAACATAGGAGGGATTTTAATGGTACTAAAACTGTCCTTATCATTACTGCTTCATCACCACATCACAGCGAAGTTTGAATAAATGCTGCAAGCTGCAACCATTTTTCAAGCTGAGAGCTGGAATCATGAGGTAATTTCCCAACCTGCAAAAGAAAGGAGAGGTTTAGCATAAGACATCTTGAATTTGGCCCTTCAAAGACGTGTTAATTGAGATGTTATTTGTGCTTCCTGAGTTTCCCTGAGTTTCCACAGAACAAGCAGAGGAAAAAGCTTGTAAAGACAGAATTAAAGTGTATGTGTGTTCACATAACAAATATACCCAATATACATAAAATGTTTGTCAGGAAAGCAGGAAATAAAGACAATAATGAGATAGTGAATAGTGTGTGGATGTTGTCACAGTTTCCTGGGTTCCAGTTCCTTGGTCTTAATCTAGATTTCTTGGATTATGTTAATCTTAATACTCTGACACTCATTTTTTAAATGCTGCCCTGAATCAGAGAAACCAATATAGACTAAAACTGTGATTATCCCATTTCAGGCTTAGAGCAACCCTCAGGATTTTGTCAGGATTCCCTGCTTGTGCCAGGGTGCCTGGACCAGACAGATACAGACTGCAATACCCACGAATGGCCTGAATTAATTGTTTGCTTTGCAGGTGGGCTCCCTTGAGCAAGCAATGCTGGATGCACTGGTGTTGGACAGAGTGGATTTTGTGAAATTGCTCATAGAAAATGGAGTAAGCATGCATCGTTTTCTCACCATCTCCCGGCTAGAGGAATTGTACAATACGGTAGGGCCAATCTAAGGCAAATTTTCTATCTATATTTATTGTTCTGTCTCATATGAAAACAACACAATAATGCACAAGGCAGCCAACACCAGCTGTGGAAATTTTCCATGTTAGAAGTGCATATTGTCCCTTACATTTGTCTCTCATATGATGGAACACACTGTGACTTGCCCAGCTAATCTGCTGTACAGATTTTGTAAAATATAGATTAAGACCCACATAGTGCCAGTTGCTTTATGAGCATTGTAATTCCAATAAGATAGATCTGAGGTTTAGTCAGACGGCACTGTCCGGAAGACAGTTTCAGAAGAATCTTGCAACTATTAACCACTAAAATACAAACAGTAGCAAACTTCTTGGGATAGTAGTCTGAATTTAAATGTGAAACCTGATGATTTCAGGAGGTCTATTACAGTGAAGTACTTTCCCTTCTCCTCACCATCTATTCCAAAAATGATAGTTTTGAATTCTAAAAGCCTGTTCGCAAGTTTTATATCTTTGCCCTTAGAACGAACATAAAACTCCACAGGTTCAAATTGCTTCTGAGCTCTCAACTGCAAAACACATTCCACACATTAAGTGGTAAGTAAAAAAAATCTTAAAGCATTGTCTCATTCTTAGGATTGCTAGTTCTGTCTGTTGAATAGAGATTATGATATAGTAAATAACCCTTTTCAAGAAGTTTTTATCTGTTAGTACTTTTCAAAGCTCTGGCATCATAAACTGCTACACTTGGCTGTTATCCAGAAGTGTTTCACACTGATGGTGACCAGAAGTCAGTCCTCCAAAAATATCAAATATGAAAAGAACTCACTACATCTGTGCAAAATACAGAGGAATAGGTACCCTTGCCACCCTTGAGACAAATTCCCATCTGATCTTTGATCAGCTCAAATTTTTCCTATCAACCAGTGTCTACGTATCAAGAACAGAAAGCCTCTGAGCTTTCTTGCTAAAGATATAAGCACCGTAGTTTTTGTACCAAAGACAGTTTTTACGGAGAATAAGTTTAAGAAAGGCCTTCAATTCTGCAGCTAAAAACAAGGCCCTTTTGAACAAATTTATTATGAGCTATAGAAATCACCATAATTTATTCAGTCCAAAACTCCCATCCTGTGAAATGCCTAAACTACCAATTTTGATATATGACCTCATGCATCCATAGTAGCCTTAGCACCAAAAACATTAAACAGACAGTTAGAAAAAATACCAAATTTCATCATGAGCTGTGACAGTGACCAGGGAGGCTATAAACCAGAAAATTGACTTCTGCCATAGAAAATTTATAAATATATAATCATGAAAAGAATTAATGGATAAGGAGACCATTTTTATGTCAAGAAAGTCTACCCAGCTTCTGTAGGAAAATGATCATTCTTAGAAATCTATTACCATTTCTGAAGACAACATGCAGAACAAAAAGGATGTTGCGCTTGGTCCACCTGATTTTGCAAAAGCTATTTGACGATATTTCACAGCCTCAAACTTTATTAAAGGATTTTAGCTGTCATGGCATATACATTTTGTGGTTTACTTGAAGGATAGAAATAAAAGAGTAGGAGTACATGGTCTGTTCTCACCACAAAAGGACATCATGACTAGGGTCACCCCTGTCCTGGGACCACTGCTATTCAGCCTGTTTAGAGATTATCTGACAAATAGTAACTACTAAAAGGACAATGTTTGGAGGTGATTTTGTATCATTCAGACTAGGTATATCTGAAGCAGAAATATCAAGAATCACAGGAAAGTCTCATCATGCTCAGTGATGGTATTAACATAAAATTGAGTGTTGGCAAGCACAGAGCAACTTATATATGGAAACACTGACTCTGCACCCATGCAGTGGTTTATCATCCGTTACAGCCAACGATACCTCCCATAAAAGTCCCTTAAAACATCAGTGACAGTCAAAAATACAGTAGAAAAGAAAGTAATTTTCCACATAACATATAATTGGAGTTGCTGTAGTCTGCTGCAGAGTGTTTTGCATGTCAGGTGGAGTCAAAAGAAGATAAGACAAATTCACAGACTGCGTGCTGTTAGTGTCTTTCAGACAACACAGCCTAGATGCAATGTCAGATTCAGGGCATCTGTGAGCCACCAACAATGGAAGTTGACATTGTGAGTGCAGGAAAGCTGACAATCAACTGTTTTTCTTTCCACTCTCTCCCAGAGGCTAAGCATGTTGTGCCAGCCTCTTGCTTTGCCTAAGACAGAAGCCTTCTGGTATATAGGACCTTAGTTTTCATCCGGTATGTTAGTTCTTGTGGTTTTCTTGCTGAAGGGCTTTGTACAAAAGAGAAGTCAGGTAAAATAATGCTCTTACAGTATGTTGTTGGGTTTCTTTTAATTAATAGCACTGTACAGTTGTGCTCTCAGTTGCCTATTTTTTACACTGCTAAGGTGAGAAACCTATTTCAGCATTTACATCTTGCAGGTCTTTGGACAAGGCAAAATTACTTTATTCTTATTTATTTATCTTTTTCAGAGACATGGACCATCCAACACTCTGTATCATCTAGTCAGGGATGTCAAAAAGGTAAGACACTAATAGACGGTAGGTTGGAGACAATGCTGTGATTGCTTTTTCTAGCTAAATACTACCTCTGTTTTGCATGAGCTTTCAGAGCCTTCTCCTTCCCCTGCCATTCCAGAATGTCCTGTCTGTATGTACCAAATATGAACTCTTTGCATACAAAACACAATTAGCAAGTTATTTGGCTTGCTTTCTCTGTGGTTTTAGATGTTTGGGTAATAGTGCTTCTGCTAGCATAATTGTAGGCTTTTACATACTGTGTGAATTTATGCTGTTACCTGTATTTTTCCATACCCACAACTATTGTCAAAACTGTTTTCCATATTGTTAGTTTACTTCCAAGCCTGTAAAATAGTCCTTATCTTTCTGATGGATCCTAATTTGTTGAAACAGTTCCTTCTTCTGTGGTGTGTGGTGTATTGCAGCCATCTTCCTCAGCAGAAATACAGAAAATGGGGTAGTGAAACTTTCCACTGTCCTCTTGTCGAGTTAATTTCAAGCATCTTGAATTATAAAGAGCCATTAGGAGGGCAGGACAGAAACACTATAGTGACAGAAAGGAGACAGCAAATACATTTAGCGATGTGTTCAGGATTAAAAGAGCTACAGCAGCAGCGATGAACGAAAATACCTTATCCTCTAAATATATAGATCAAGTCTAGATTGAGTCTGCAACTGACCTCATCAACTTGAATATTCTCCCAAAGCATGTGCAGATTACAACCTTGCCCATTAGTCAGACCTCAAGGGTAGCATAATTGGTAAAGGAGATTTCTGTACGTGGGACTGGATACAAGATTGAAAAAGGAATTAAGAGGTTTTGGTGGTTTATTCTAAGAGCTGAGCAGAAGTGAAGGCAGCTAATGGAAGGGAGTGACAATGCTTCATTTATCATCTTTCTTTTAAATAATTCTACAGAATTGTCAGTAGTTATGTTTAAGGAGGCTCTGGTGTTATTCTTTGGTTAATGTGTTCCATGGCATCATCATTGTTCAGTTATATATCGTATCTTAAGTGACCATAAAAAAGTGTGAAATAACTCTGGAAGAAACTGAAACTGATCTTATGCACAAATTCCCTTGGATGGAGCAGAGTGACATTAAAATGCATTTAGACTTCCTACTTCTCTTGAAACCCAAGTCACCAGAATATTTTTTTGCTAAATATGCAGTTATTTATGAGTCTGCAACAAGCATCTGTCTTCTTCCTTTAAAATATATTACTTTTCAAACCTCCTTTTCTCCCCCAGCATTACCTTTACAAGTCCTCCTTTGAAGGCACAGAAATTTTTATGTTGAGTGACTAAATAATATCTTTTCCTAAGTCTCTAACAAAAGATTTATTTTTAAAGGAGCTCTTGAAAAAAGGGCATCAAAATAGGCAAAGACAATCAGAACACACAGGTAAATATCAATAGACATTGTCTTGAAATAAATTTGCACTATATTGAATGACATTATTTGTTCCACAGTGAGTTCTAAAAGTTAGGTCTTGGTAATTTGTCTAGACATTCACCTTGCTTTTCTCTGTCCATATCTGAAGTCTTCAGTAATTCCCACTACATGAAGCCATTGTGTACTCTTATTAGAATACAGTTAAGGGCTTTAAAAACAAACAGCATAGTGCAGCCCTCTAGCACCTTCATGAGAAAACTGCACCTCTGGGGCTCTATTTCTCATTTTGTCAGTGATGAGGAACAGCTGCGGTTCACTTGGAGAAAAGTGACAGCTTGACATAGCCTTGCAACGTGAGCAGATTCCTTACCAGTCAACCAAACTGTAAATAAGTCAGCAGACCTGACAACAGTTTAAATGAAAACACCTCCTTGGAAATAACTTCTTAATGGACATTAGTATTTGACAGTTAAGTGGTCCACTGAGCATGAAGACCAGGCCACACTGCTGATGCTAGTTTTATGAGTTTATATGTAATTTGATGTCAGATGCCTAACATCTCAGATTTAATTACAGTATCACAAAATATAAATACAAAAAATGTAGCATGTCACCTTGAGACATCACTTAAAGGGTATGTATACTCTGTGCTTTTTATCCATACATTCCAATTTTAAAACCAGCACTACTTAAAAGTGTGTATGCTATAAAATGTTACATCTGCATCATTGTGAATTCTCAAATAGAATGCTTACAAATCATAGAAGCATTTAATTTATTACTACTGTGTATAGCTGTATAAGTCACTAGAAGGATTGTTTGTTGTTTTTAGAAAAGCCACCTTGTCTGATTAGTAAAGCAAAGAATTTGAACACCAGAAGTCAAATTACCACATAATGTTTGTGGCGGTTTAGAGACACACGTATGCACATGCACGTACACACACCACACACACACAAACATATGACAGAAACTTATTTTTTCTTCGGATTTCCAGATATCACTGTGAAGACTGTTAGCTTGGGCACCATATTTTAAAGGCTTGGGCACACAGTCCTCAGGAATTTACAGTAATCAAAGCATGCTTAAATTCTGTGTATGTTAACAAGACCAAGTACTTCTTAATGATTCTGCTTGAGAGACAACTGTGCTCATCTCTCTTTTCGATCCTCTCAATTCCGTATGCAGGGACAAATCTGCCAGCATCGTTTGCATCATGGCCATTTTGACATCTCCTGTGAAGGGTACAGAATTCCTTCCATAGACGGTACAGAACTATGCATCTAGACTTAAGCAAGAAGAAATAGTGTCAGTGCTTGACGTACTGTCTGTGAATGGAGGCTGCCCTCTACAGGTTGTTTTCAAAAAATCTTTCCTGGCTCAGATAGCGAATAAACGAACAGAATTTTTTATTTAATCCAAACATTGTATAGAATCAATATATCTTAATGCCATTCCGGAGCGATGTAATTTTTCAAATGTCTTTATTTTTAACTGCCACTATATATGTACATTTCCAGAGAACTAACAAGTAATATACAGAAAACAGAATTTTGAAAGTATTATTTTTCCTCAGCATGAAAAATCAGAGGTTTGGTGGCTGCTGAATATAAAAATTCACTTTAAGTGGAAAGCCATGTCATTTACTAGCTGCAGTTTAAAACTGAAGTTTCTTCAGGAAAATAATAATGCAATAACACTGAAGAGCTTGTCTCATCATTAAAAGGTTAGTTGATTATTAACTGGGGTAACTATCATACCAGAAATTCAAACCTTTTCCTCTGTCATCCTGACCACCCTGAATGTACTAGAATTAGCCCATCCAAATTTTTGCTCTTCTTGGATGGGCTTCATCCCATTTGCACCACTGTGCTTCATTTACCAGCATACCCACCACTGCCAGGGTAGTTCAAAGTGTGTCCTTGTCCAAAGCAGATGCTTTGGCACATGCATAACTCCTCTCACAAGGGCTACTCTACTAGTAAAGCACTATCACTTCGGAAAAGTGAGTGTATGTTATCCTGAAGCCATACGTATGCATGTGTCTATAAAATGTGTGTTTCTGCTGAGAATTTGTAAGTTTTCTTCAGTAGAGTGTTTCACTATTATCTGGAAGGTCTAGATGCATCTTTTATTGAAGTAACTCTATTAGAATTTTTTAATCTAAATTCCTTTATGAAATTTTAGAAATCAGAAGAACTGTATCAAGAAGCTCACACTTTCTAACACATCCAGCACCCTGATACCTGTCTGACTTCTTAATTGCTCAAGTACTTTTTGCCACTTAATGATATCAAAGAGTTCAGTGTTAGTGTCTTACATTACAACAGCAGGAACCTGGTGAAGAACTACAACTCTGTCTTGGACCTACAACTCCCACTTCTGCCAGTGCCTTCATCTCTGTTCTAGTAAAACTGTTATTGCCTTAAGCATTCTGGAGACAGAATAATATTTTGGGAAAACAAACAAACAAACAAACATCCAGCAGGATTTAATTTTTAAATTTGCATTATTGTTTTTTAAACAATTCACAATAAGAATTCATTCAAATAAACTAAGCTAATATGCATTCCTGAAAACCATAGTGATTATTCCATCCATTGGATTAGCCAAGAATAAGAAGAACGACAAAGGATATGCTAAGGGAAGTGATTGAAAGATAATTGGCATCTCACCTTTTGTCACAAAATTTTCTTCTTCATTAGAATCCTAGCCCATTGCAAGGAACTGTACACCACAGCACTATCCCTCTCTCCGTCCTCTGCCTTTCAGTGTGCTGTTCACCCTGTGGTGAGCAGGGAGGAAAATAAGCATTGCTCTTCCTCATTAAAGGAGAAGAGGAAGGAGGATCTTTGCACCCATTTCATCTCTTCTGCAGAACCAGCTGTAATCTGCTCTGCATTAGTGTTTCTCTGCTCTGAATCTAATAAGCGCATCTCCAGAGAAGCCAGGCAGATATATGCAGACGTGCAGATATTTCCAGAAAGGCATGGCATTCATGAAATTGCTCCATTTGAATTACTTTCTTTGATGACTACATAAAAAGAGCTACAGGCCAGCTGTAATCTGTCCTGTATATCATTATAGAAAATGTGATTATTTTATTACACTGCACCGAAAAATTTTGAAGCTAAGCATACAATTTCCTGGTCCTTTTTCAATGTTGACTACACAAGTTGATTTTTTTACTAGAACAGTTTTCTCTTTTTGCAAGACTACTGTTTTTAGTTCACAGAAGGGTAACTTACCTTTCTTTCCACCTTTAATTTGTAGTCTCATGTCTTGCACAGTGACATACAGGATAAAGATGTTTCTGTAAACATGTTCTTAAGGAGATCTCTCTATCTGAGTGACCTAGTCACAGTTTGATGAATCATGCCTTCTTTTCTGTTACAGAACTGCTCACTAAACCATAAACTGTCATCCAAACAAATCGGACACAGAGATTTAGAAAAAGAGGCAAACTTTCATTTATAAGCATTGTCCCTTTCCCCCTGTAAAGGGATGAATTCTCCTTGTGGAGTTCCCTGGAGGAGGGGGGCAGCAGGTGGGGAAGAAGAGAAAAGCAGCTGTGCCTATGCTAGGATTTTGTTCTTCTGTCACCAGAGACCCTTAAGAGCACTTCACCATGAGATCAGCCCACCCTGACATTGTTCTGGCCTGCTGTGTGTCACATCAGGTTTACTGCTACTGGAGAATAGAAATGCCCATTTAACTCAAACGCAGACTCAGATTCTTATGCAGTAAGAGACAATCCGTTATTCAGATTTTTCCCTGTAGCTTTGCAAGCCATATGTGTTGGAGAACTCAGAACCTTAGCATTGTCATGTTTAGGCTCGACAGTGAAGAGAAGGAAGATATGTTCAAGGGAGTTCACGAAGTGAGGACAATAAAACCTGGATATATTTATAATTTATTTTCTCGTCAAAATAAAAGGTATGTGCTGAAGGGAGTGCATATATGTATTATTGTATTTATGGGAGGATAAGAAAGGAAAAGAAACAGAATAGCAACTATTTAAACGTCTTTTCCAGCATCCTGCTAATGACCCTTGCTACAAGCACAGCTCACCTCCTGGGAGACAATCTCTCTGGCACTGCTGGAAATTAGGTACCAAGATCACTGTTCTTAGAGGGGCTTTCAGTAAAATATGTTGGGAGTTCCACCTAGGAAAATTGCCAAGCCTATAGCTTTTCTTCTTCAACAAAACTCCAGAGAATTTACCACAGATATTTTATTACTTTCATGCATCTACTTTCATACATACAGACACTTACTTCGTACTAAGTATGGAATTTAGGCAAAGATGTGTGTTTATTTGTACATAACCCCAAGAAGAAATGCTAACACACTGTCATTGCTGCTAGCAATAATAGTTAAGTCATGCACTGTGTAAGCCCTCAAAAGTAGTTAATAAAGCTCTTCCCCCCCCCCCCCAACTTCCTTCCCTGGAACATGGGAAGGAAACTGCAGGTTGGGAAGATCACATGCAGGAGCTGTTTCCATGTAAGCAAATGATATTGTACGATGGCACTTCACCATGCCCTGGCAGTGCAGATGAGGCAATTCAAAGATATGCCAGCAGAGATGTGAGATGCCAGGACAAGAGTTGTTGGGGGACAGATGGTGCAGAAAAGGTGCTATCTTGCAGGACTAGAGTCCAGCAACTGAGCCTGACCTGTCAAGTATGCTGATCCTCATGCTTTTTGTTCCTCATTCATGTTCCTTGTTTCCCCAGCTGAAGAATATGAGTACTGTGTACTAACATTATCTTCTGTTACTTCCAACACCTTCTTATTTAACTTATGTCTTCTTTCCAAGCGAGAATATCCAGGTTTCGGTTGGATCTATTTTAAGGTGAATTAATTAACCAGTATAATAATACATTCCTGTTTTTAACTATTTAATTTTGTTTATTCTAACATCATTATAAAGTATATTTAACAATACCAGTAATAAGCATTTTTTCCTCCCCCACCATCCTTCTTATTTTAATTGCAGGGAAACTTACCTCCTGATTATCGGATAAGTCTGATTGATATTGGTTTGGTGATAGAGTACCTGATGGGAGGAGCATATCGCTGCAATTACACCCGGAAGAGGTTCAGAACACTGTACCACAATTTATTTGGTCCCAAGAGGGTAAGAAGCAAGTAATTTGTCATCTGTATGACTGCACCCACTAGCAGGGATTACCATAGCTTTTTAGATCGTTCCAGGTTCAGGGTTCACACACACTATTCTGTCTACAGACGCCTTTCCACTATGTGCATAGCAGCTATTTCACCACATTGCACTGCAAGTCAGCCACTGATAAAAGCTACATTTTTTCTTAATTTAATGAAAAATTATTGGGTTCTGCTGCTCTGCTGAGACCAGGATATAAACCAAATCTCCTCTGGCTCTAAAAGTCTGTAATTATGAGTATCCACAGCTTTTGAAAGAGAAGTCTTTTGACGTGTACTAACAGACCTGAAAAAACATACGTTTTGATAGATGCATTTCCTATCATTAGGGCTCATTCTTGATTGTAGCCTGAAGGTATCAGGGCAAAGAAACTCATCATACAGTATTGGCTTTATGGATTGGAAGTTGGTCCAGCAGAATTGGCAGGCACAAAATGCCATTCAGTATTTTTGTGGTTTTCATGTTTGATAGACTACAATCTCATGAATCCAAAGTAAGTTTACTACATTTCTAAAACATAAAAGACCCTTATTGTTATCCATAATGCAACCAACCTAATTCAGCATGAATCGATACCTGTTCAACTGCTCCCAGTAAGCTTTGTAGTTCTTTCTTTCCCTGTTTTTACCTCAAATTTTCATTTCCTGTCTCAGTTCAGGTTTCAGCAATATACAACATTGAATATTCTTCTAAGTGGCTATGAAAAGTAACAGCTCTGTGAAACAGTTACAGCCAAACACCTGAAATGTGTTTGTTTCCTTACACTTTCATTCTCCACTTTTGAGAGGAAAAGTATCAATTGTAGCTGCTAGGAGAGAATCCCTTCCCTTAGTCACTCCATCAAGAAAACCATTTCAGTAACAATTTCACAGATACTGAACAAACATACAGAGCAGCTCCGCAGCAGTCAACAGAAGCGTGCCAGGGGAATGGCCAAAATACTTACGTGGTCCAGAGAAATCCATTCATGCCTCAGCAGTAATTCCTATCTCTTTTCCACTAGAAGAGCCCCAAACCCAATGTAATTTGTACCTGAATCCAAATGTATGTCTTCTGTTGTGTGTTTTGATGAAACAGGGTCAAACTCAATGTTGAATTAAATATATATATGCAGTTGATTTATTTAAGTATATATGTATATATTACATTACATATATTATC
>JANIJG010009245.1:0-24535 GCA_024611175.1 Megaceryle torquata | reverse complement strand
AAGACTTCGGTAAAAAACAGGAATAGCAAGCCCCCTTTATGAAGTCATAGGAAATAAATTAGTAGATTCAGAAATCTGCCTTTTATTAGAAGGCATCCTAAGATCTTAGATCATAATTCAAGTTTCTAGGATGCATGAATTAACTGGCAAAAAGAGAGGGATAAATCTGATGTTCTAAACTTCAGTCATGACTTCTTTTTCATCTGTTTCACAATTGTGATGACTGATGAAAAGCATTTGTTATTTCTGTAGGAACTGGCAGCAAACAAACCTAGAATCTCCCATATGCCTTACATCCCACACTTGTGAAAAAGAAGAAAGATGAACAAGATAACAACCATAGCATTCACTTTCCTCTTTTTGTATCAACTTCTAGTGCCACAAAAAATTTATATTTTCAAGAGCAGAAAGGGAATGAAATGCCTTTTGTACTTCAACTTAAATGGAGGAAGAATTTATGTTAAAATATCAGGTGATTTCCTGTATAAAACAGGCATTCTAGATTCTAGCACAGCTAAACAAGCTCAGGATGAATGTAATTAAGCGGAATAGTATATATTTATTTTTTTACCACATTTGTCATCAGTATGTTGTCTCACTGAATCTAAGGATATGATGGAACAGTAAGAACAGGATGATCAGAGCAGGGCACAGTAAGATTTTCAGGTTCTCACTGCTCCGTTTAATTACGTATACAAAATGAGAAGATGTATCCACCAGGCTGCTACCAGTCTCTTTTTGCTGTTCCATTTGAGCTGACAATTTTTCACATCGTTCCCTCACCTAAAAATATTGAACTTTTTTTTTTCTTTTCCCCCCCAAAAATTCAAAGTGTACAAGATTTATCAAGCAATCTGAATCCTGACTAATACAATTAGACTGAAGTTGCTTAAGGGAAATGTTCTTGGCAGAGGACTGGAAAACACTAAAAAGTATCTATGATTTTAAGGTAAGTTAAAGAACCAAAGTGAAACTGCAGGTGTTTGTAAACAGCAAAAGCCATCGGTTCTGACTAGGCTTCCACCATTCAGCAGCATATCACACAACATGCATTTTAGTGGGAGAAATTATATCTGAATGGTAGTGCAGTTGTAGATTTTGGTTGAAGAGAGTCCTAACTCCACTGACTCCCACCTATGTTCCTAAAGGTCCACAATGTCAACCAGTTTCACACATCTCATGAAAAGATATCACAGTGGTCACAGGTGAAAGGGTGTGGAAGATAGGAAGAGGGTGGAGAAGCATAAACTGCAACTGGATCAAAAATTCACATCTTTTATGAAGGTACGACTTTTAAGCTTGTAAAGAGCTGAAGCTAGTGCTAATAGAAATTAAAACATCTCTACAATGACCAACACCTGTGTAGAACCAGCTCCTTCTTGTTATTAAAAAGGAACACATGTGAATGGGGTACATAATTCCCATTATTTAAATGGGAATTATCTTCAAAATCTCTAAGGCAGCTTTGAAAATGTAGGCTGACATTTTCTCACTGGGAACTCACCCTGGGAGACTCTGAGCACCATATGAGAGCTAAGTCTGAAAGGCAACAAATACAGATATATGAATAATCATCAGCTTCAAGAAAAGAGGCAAAGAAGGTGAAAACATTTAGGTATTGAGTCACTACGTTGGAAAGTTCAGGATATAAAGAAATGCAACACGGGGACTTTAAGCACAATGTGTTTCATATTCCTGCACCAATGCATTCCTTGCTTTCTTCTATTTGGTCAGGCTTTCAATGAGCTGAACTCCACCAAGACACCATGTTTATGCAATTGCCTTGCAGTCCATGTGCAGCGTTATGGTCACATGGCAACACCAAGAAAGGTCAGAAACCTTTCAGTGCATTATGAAGCATGCTTGTGACAGGCTGATTGTTGAACAATAGCAAAACACCCAGGGGCAAAGGAACTGGTGTTTAACAATCTGCTTCAAATGTGCCAACTTTTGTTAGCAGCCTTTTCCTAAGGCTTCTCCAAATCCATCTATCCTTGGTGAGTAGAGGGGGATATTCTCACTTTGTTTTCTTTGTTACTTTTACGAATGTCTGCTAAAACTGTTCATGGACTCTTCCACTTCCACCGTATTACTGGCCTACTCTAGAGGAACTTCAGATTCATTAGAAATTCCTCAACAGCACTTAGTGAGTTAGTTCAAGGCATAGGGCTCTCCTCTGGGGTAGATTTCATTGCTTAGTTTGTCAGGGTAAAGGAATTTGCCAAACCCAGGAGCTGTATAAATGTTTAGAATACAGCACTTTATTGATCTGGAGCACATATTCCAGGTAAAATTAAACAGGACACTTTATTTACCTCTTAAAATTTGCCATTATATCTAAAATGTAAATTCAGATGTTAAAAGTATGATTGCAAGATGTCAGAACACTACTTTTCCTGAATGTTTCCCATTTATTCTACAATGTGGTGTCTATAGAATATATTATGATGGATGTTAGATTATTTTGTCTTCACCTGTTTTTTACACGTTGCATCAAACTACTACTCTTTGAATTTGATGGTAAAACACTCATTTCTTGCAGTGGGGCCAGATTTCCCACCCCTGATATTATGACCATTTAGTGAGAGTAGAAATCTTATCATCCATCATCATGTAGCTATAGCATGTGCCATATGACATATTCTATATCAAAGGATAGCTTATATATATATACACATATATACATATCTCCCATATAGAAACCAGTATAGTTGTGACATGTGATAATATTAGTGAACGTTACAGGACAGTTTTAATATCACATTATAAGGTCTTGTTTGTAAATCTGTAACATTCAATAAAATAGCACATGTTGCATCAAGCATTAAGTTCCACTATCCAATTATTAGCTTACATATGGAATATGCATTTCTGGTCACAGTGTGTAAGTTTGATATGTTTCACATATTTTTTTGTATAGTTCCACTTAAATGTCTGTATGAGCTGATGTATAAACCTCTAATGAGCCACTGTGGGCTGTGACAGGTGAGTTGTGATAGTGTGAAAGATGAACTGGCATGTTATGCAAAAGATTATAAGATAAATGAACTTTATTAATATTTTGAAACTCAATTGAACTTAGCTGTTTGTTTACATATACTGGCCAACTGAGGAAGCGGTGTACAGTATTTTATAAATATTTTCCTATAGTAATTTGTTCTGTTGTTTCCAGTTTAAGTGATGCTATTTTACAGTTAGGGTATATACTTGTCCTAGGTATTGGATTATAGCACATTATTCTTTCACAATAACAGTGTGATATGACTGAAGTAGTTTCTCTTTCCTACAGTTGAGTCTTTTTTTGTGTCAATGAAAATGCATGCATTGTTCCATGAGTTTCTTTGGACTACTATGAGACTTAACATTTTGCTATTGCCTGCCTGTAAAGATGAATCCAGTTAGGAATGAATTCAAGCTTTTGGATGTTTACATTATTTCCATTCTGTTTGATCTTTAGCAAAGTAAGTGATTTTTTTATTATTTTTAAATGATAATTGTATTTTATGAAATTGAAATATTCAACACAAAATGCGAACCTACAGCAGTGCTCAGACATTTGGCTCTCTCTTTTTTTTGGAAGAGATAAGGTGCTACTCTACTGTTCTTAGCACAAGTGCCAGTTAACAAATGGCAGTGAGGGGATAATTTGAAAATATAACAAAAAACCAAAACATCCATTTATCCACATAAGGAAATCCCTCTGGGTTCCAGATACAGATTGCTTTTTTTTTTTTTTTTTTTTTTTCATTTTCCATTTATAGATTTTTTGGTAAAAAAAAAAAAAAAGACCAAACTGATTTGTACCTTTTGTGGAATGGATAGCCTTTTGTCAGGGGATAAATATCTTAGTTAGGTATATTTTTTGTATGAGAAGAAAATTATTCATTTCTTAGAAGATGTCAGTGCATGGAAAATGCAACTACACAACTGCTCAAAATAAAAAGTGCTGGTAGCAGCACACAGCCTTAGTCCAATGACTGCAGTCAGAGCAAACAACTGTCTGTCCCAAGAGCAGAAGTTATCAAAGGTATTAGCTAAGAATGAGCCAGTGAAACAAAATTATCTGTAAACTCATGGTGCAAATTCCCAAAACAAGCATAAATGTCTTGTTGTGTTGCTCAGGTTATATACTTAAGAGGATCTGATTATCACCAGAGGGGAAATGTGAGCTGGTCATTCCTGGATTTTCCTAGGAATACTTAAGTAGATGTGATGTCTCCTCCCCGCTTAAAAATAGTATATTTGCATGTTTGCACAAATACCTACAATTGTTTCAAGAAAGACCACATTTTCAGTTACATTAAAAGAACCCAGCTATAGATCACCTTCTTCAAAAGGAATGGGAAAGCTTCCTAACATGCGTTGTCCCTCATCCACCTCGAATAACAGCATAGTCCAAACTGGGCAGACATAAAGCTCTAGGGCTGTCTGCTTACCTACCAAAACCTTTCATTCCTCTAGATGGTGTTTACTGGCCTTTCCACAAGTTGGCATAAAAGCAGTAGTGTTGAATGTGGAGGGACTGAGCTTCTGCACCCCAGTAGAGTTACCCTGCTGTATAGCCAATCACAGGGTGAACACCACAGGTCACTCAGGCTTGTCTTTCCAAGACTGCCTATGATTATGGTCTTATGGATGCTGGTGCAAATCTGTAGGAAAACCACTGATTTCAGTGGAGCATTCTGACTTTTGCCAGAGGATGGATGTGTTCTGCATTTCTAACTGTGTATTACTTTGAGTCACAGCATAGATTATCCTAAATCATCATCAAGTAGGAAGCCTAATGAGAGCGCTAATGAGCCAGACTAGTTGTGAAACAATCTCTGACCTTTTAATTTTTGCTGTATGCTTTTCAGATCTCTCATAGAGCCACACTAATTTCTAGAAGCTATTAGGAAAAAGGGCATGATTATGAAATTGCTGCTGTTTCTTCTGCAGGGAAGTGATAACTCTTTTTTAGTATTTGATAGGGAAGGGAAAGGGACAGAAGTGAGAATTGTCTGTGAAATACAATTTTATGCCTGCAAAAGAGTAAATTTTATTAAAGTTATATCCTTCTTCCACCACTGCAGTTGTTGTACATGAGGAGAGTCTATATGCTGCTACTGCTGTCTGGAACAGTGTTTGCAATATACTATACTAATAGCTATTTAATCGTTTATGATTTGGGCTATTATTTGTAAGTGTATAACAATCATTTATAAATGGAGAAAAATTATTAAAATGTCATTTTAAACAAATTCCTACTAATATGAAGCTTTTCAAGTATGATTTGTCTAAATGTGTATCACTAGGGAAAATGGTTCTTTTCAAAAGTCTACTGGATTCACAATGCACTTTTAGACTGTGTTTAGATACATAATAAAAAGCAGAAGTTGGCAATTACTACAGTAGAACTTTCTGAATTTCTGTAACAATTGTTTTGCAATAAAAAATAAAAAAAGAGAGAGAGAGGTAGTTCAAATCATCTGTTCTTACTGGAGCATTTCTTTATGGTCATTTGCTTTCAAAGCATTGCAATGATGCAATGGCATATTCTCTGAGGTCTCTCACTGCTCTAGTTTTAACTTTACAGCTTTAAAGAAAAACAAAGGGTTTACACTATTGCACATAATCATTTTGAATGTTGTTATTTCCACCTCTGAGATCAGGTGTCCCTTATTGTGGCCAATAGCAGATCCTAGTTTGAACCAAGACAGGCATACTCTTCCATGTGTTTATTTAAAAGCAGGGAACGGTTTCTTTTATTTGTACCTACAATTTCAGCAAGGGGGAAGCATAAGTGTTGATTGCAGATCCTTTCTTAATTGCTTCCACGAACAGGGGAAGAAACATGCTCCTTTGTATGCCAGTCTCCCCAGATGGGTAGCATTGATGACTGTTGTAGCTAAAGAAGTCTCATTAAGAACAAAGAGCACTAAGTAATGCACTAGTGTCTGTGACCTCGTCTGAACTAGTATCTCACCTTCCTCAAGAAGGAAGTCATTGTCTCTCTCAGGCAACTGCAACAGCTCTGATACTTACAAAAATGCTGAAAAAAAGACACACAAAATAAGCCAAGGTCAGTATCTGCTGCCTCCACAAATCAGCTTCCATCAAGATAATAAAAGTATTTTAGTGAAGTGCAAAGGAAACACAGGAAACAAATATCTGATTGAATAAGAAAGATATCAGATACTCCAAAGAGATCTGCACAGATCACTCACAATTCAGGAGAGGAACAGTTTAGAGAAATGTTCTTTATTTAAGATTTCTGAGAAGGAAGTGCTAAATTCTTTAATCAGATTTTATCTATTCCTATCTCAGGGAATAGCATTCATTGAAGACTATTGTAGCTTTGAAGCTTTAAAAGAAATAATTAAAAAACACCACATCGGTGCCACACATCTGTCATTAGGCTTCTTTTCAGGTAACACTGTATTTCTGGTCTCCCTGGGACTTTTCACAGTAACAAACTTCAGCTAAATTCAGCCAATTAGCAAGTGCTGGAAAAAAAGCAGTATCACCAGCCTTGACTTTCATTCCCATAAACTGCAATCTTGTAGCCTTTAGGGCAGTGGTCTAATCTCCTTTAATCTCATTAGCACATAATTGCAAAGAACTACATTTAATGTTGACCATGGCAGTCAACCCTCATTCAGTATCCTCCTGACTGAATACAGAAAGAACTTAAATTCATGGCATCCCTCACTTTCTTTGCCCACCCAGTTCAAATTTCACCCTGTTTATACTTCTGGAACGACAACAAAAACCCCGGGATTTCATTATTTTTAAATTTTTAAATAATTGATTGCAGGCATAAGTCCTGTATATTTGGATTATACTATTGCAAGGCAATAATGATAATTATTATCTGAGAGAAGTTTACTGTAGTGTGTTTGTGTGAAATAAGAACAGTAGCCCATTAACAGTTACAGACAGCCCACTGCAGATAATAGAGGCTACTGTTACAGAGAAGTATGGTCAGGAAAAGAGCAACTATAAAATGAACTGCCTTTGTTAGTCTGGATTTCACAACAAGAAGTTCAACTGGTGTACAGACAGATATACTCTTACCACCTTCTAAAACTTTGCTACACCTTTCCTCACTTAAACGTATAGCCAAATTTTAAACAGCACACCATTGAATCAGCCTGTGGAGGTGATAGAATTCTCCTCACAAAATGTTCCAGTTTTTTTTGTTCAGTGTGCAAGATTAGAATTTTCTCAACAAGCTTGGGAAAATAATGTACCGAGGCTCTAAAGACATTACTGAAATTGTTACCACTTTTTTTTTCTTTTTTTTTTAATTATTATTATTAATTTATTTGAAAAATTACAACAAATTTAACTACCAGTGTAGCATTTCACTATTCACTAATGAAAATTTTGAAACTAAAATTGCATCTTTAGCAAGAAATTCATGTTCCAGGTATATCAGTATTCTTACTGAAGAATTACTTTCTTCAAAAACTCCTTAGAAATATTAATTACAAGCCTGAATTGTAACCCACAGCTGCTGAAATACAATAACTGCCCTGTAATTTGGGGAGGAGGAGGAACAGGCAAGGGGTGTGAAAATGGGGAATGGGGAAAGTTAGTCCACTTAAAGGAAAACATGAACAATGGACTCTAAAATTCACATCACTCTTACTTTGTATGGATAGATCCCTTTTTTTTTTTTTCCAGAGTGGATGCTTGAGCAACTATACCATAGCCATGTAAATAGTAAGAGGGTTAGTTTGTAAAGAACACACTTCTACCATGCTATCTATTTTGCTAATACTGTAGTATGTCTCTCAGATAGCCATAACTTAGACAAATAACTTACGGTAACAATGGTTAGTCTGTGCTTATTATGGAATAAATAGTCCTCATCTCAGTGGAGCTGCTGAGTGGTTTTAGATGAATATCTAAAAGGACCTGTCCCTGCTCCAAACTTACCTGAGGTGAATCGCTGCAAGAATGAGACAAAGGTTCAGAAAATGTGGCCTAGTCCTCAGTTCTCCAGAAGATCACTTTCTCCCTGAAGGGTTTTGGCTTTCTAACCAGAAAAGACTGACTTCATCTTCACCCCAGTTCAGCTATGTCAGACAGGAGCAGCAGCCGCTGTGGGAAATACACAGCAAGGCAGGGACATTCCTTTCCCCTTCCTCACTCGGCAGAGGCAGCATACCTAGTGCCCACAATACCAGTGCAGTCCTCAAAACATTTCTCTAAAACTTTTGTATACTTACTTGGTTTCTCAGTAAGTCTACCTTAGTCCCAACACAATCTTCTCTAAAACATCATGGTATTTTCACAGAATCAGAGAATCGAAGAATTGTTGGAGTTGGAAGGGACCTCTAGAGATCATCCAATCCAACCCCCCAACCAGAGCAGGTTTGCCTTAGAGCATATTACACAGAGTTGCATCCAGGCAGGTTTTTAATATCTCAGGAGAAAGAGACTCCACAACCACCTTGGGAAGCCTGTTCCAGTGCTCCATGACCCTCATGGGAAAGAAGTTTTTCCTCATATTTAGATGGAACCTCCTGTGTTCCAGCTTGTGCCCATTGCCCCTTGTCCTGTCACTGGGCAGCACTGAAAAGAGTCCAGATCCATTCTCCTTGCACCCACCCTGTAGATGTTTATAGACACTGATAAGGTTTCCTCTCAGTCTTCTCCAGGCTAAATAGTCTCAAATCTCTCAACCTTTCCTTGTAAGAGAGATGCTCCAATACCCAAGTCATCTTCACTGCCCTCCACTGGACTCTCTCTAGTAGTTCCCTATCTCTCTTGAACTGAATAGCCCAGAACTGGACACAGTATTCCAGATGCAGCCTCACCAGGGAAGAAGAGAGGGGGAATATGACCTCCCTTAACCTACTGCCCACACTCTTCTTTACGCACCCCAGGACACCATTGCCCTTACTGGTCACAAGGGCACACTGCTAGCTCGTGGTTAACTTATTGTCTACCAGGACTGCAAAATCCTTCTTCTCAGGTCTGCTTCCCCTTACCTATGTTGATGCATGGGGTTGTTTCTCCCCAGGTTCAGGACCCTACATTTGCCCTTGTTGAACCTCATTAAGGGCTCTGCCCAACACTCCAGCCCATCCAGGTCATGCTGGATGGCCTCCAACTTGACCCTGCACCACTGACCACTACCATCTGAGCTCTGTCACTGAGCCAGCTCTCAATTGACCTCCCTGTCCACTCATCTAACCCACATTTCATGAGTTTCCTAACGAGGATGTTATGGGAGACAGTGTCAAAAGCCTTGCTGAAGTCAAGGTACCTGACAAGAACTGCTCTGCCCTCATCTAACTAGTCAGTTATGACATTATAGGAAGCTATTTTCAGGGAATAAGGCAATGTGGACATTTACGGGGAACCAATTTCTCCTGAACAGTAGGTGATTCTATTCACTGACCACTGGTGATAAGAAATTTCTACCCTAACCATTTTGTTTGAGATGATGGAGGAAACAATGCCTTGCAGCACCTCTGCAGTTTCAAGAGTGGATCCCTAGCCCTACAGTAGCTGTGTAATACCTGCTTCAGTTTGCCCACACCAGCATCAGGGATTGGTGCAAGCCATTCCCTCGGGGGATGGATGTGTCCACTAGGTCTGTTAACTTCAGTACTGAGTTGACAGGAGAAAATAGCACAGCCAACAGAGGGGAGAAGAAAGGGGGAAGAAGACATGGACATGGACATGGACATGGACAGTTCATCTCCACTTTACTCAAGATGGGCTTAACAGTAAGTCTGGGAGACAGAGGATGGTCTGTATCCCCATTGTACTGAGATAATTACCTCTTGAGATGTGGTGGAACTATGTAAGTACATGTGCTGTAACATGGATCTATGCTAGCTAAGTGCAAACAATATACTGCAGTCCAGATCAAGGGTAAAACTGAAATAAAGCATGGTTTTAGGTTTACAAATTCCACAGTAAAATAATAAATAAATAAAACCAAGTGCAGATCCTTATACACTTAAGTAATATATGCAAGAGTTTTTAGCAGCATGTTGGAGTATTCATCTCAAGTAACTACCGGAGCACAAACCCAAACCTCAAGTCTCCCCTCTTCAAGACAAGTGCATGAAGCTGTCGTCTTTAAAGCCATAATTGCTTGCCCTTCTCTCCGAGACAGCGTACGCATTCATGCCTTTCAGATAAGGTGAAGCAGATAAGCAGCGCTGACGCGCTCCGTCTCCAGCCCAAACTGCTCCCACGCTGCCCCATGCACGCCCTGCACACATCGGACCCCTCACTCTCCCTTGAACATCTTTACACCCGTTTTATGACATGATCTTAGTTTTGTCAAAGTGGCCGCTGGATGTCACTGTTTCATGTCCGAGGGACAGCCACACAGGCACATTTCTCTTGCTCGAATGAAGGAAATAGGGGTCTTGGAGGACAAAAAAAAACCCCAAACAAAACAAAACACCAAAACAAACAAACAAACCGAGGCGCAGCTTCCTAGCCTGCCCCAGGAGAGCTGTTTGCAACTATCTGAACACGTGACACAGGAGCACCAGAGGACAAGCAGTATCCCTGCTATAACAAAGGTGACACTGCAGCCCTAGGATTGTTGACTGAACCACAGTGAAACTTTTCTGAGATACACTAGCAATTAAGGATTATGAACACCAGCAGGCTGAAGTGAGAAGCCCTCTGAAGTAAATGTGTGGGACTCTAGACAGATTCTAGACTCTCAAATGGATAGACTACTACTACATAAAGCAAGAGGCTTCAGAGGATAAAGTAGAGTACCTGATATATTTGCATTTCTTATGGCCATCACAATTTTTCTAACTCCATAATGAAAAGTACTGCATAAATAGCATAACTGCTTGTGTGGAAAATATCTTCAAGTCGAAGCTTAATTATATATGTAAATTATAATATTATTTCTTATATATGGAAATGTCAAAAGTAGAGGGAATTTCTCACTCCAATCCTTTATCAAATTATCTCCCACAACAGAAATCTGCATAACAGATACACAGGTTTCCACCTTGGAGATGAATCTCCTTGCTAGGAGGCTGCAGTTGATCATTCAAAGTTTGGAAGCACTACACTAAAAGCAGGCCCTACAACCTTGATTTGTTGCTCTGGAGTGTAATATGTAAAAATTTCACATAGTTGTGTACCACTCCTGCCACAAAACCTTCCACAGCAAAGACCTGCCCTGGCTTTAAACTGGGCTTGGGCACAGAAAGCCTGAAAAGTGAAAGGTTGACTATATATAAAAAAAAAGGGTTTCTTTTCTATCAAGGGACTTCTGGAATTCTATTGAGACAGACACATAAAGTGTTGTGGTAACCATGCACTGGGCAACTGACATCTATCTTGCAATGTGGCACACTGTCCTTGGGAGCTGTTAATCAGAAAACAACATCCTTGAAGAACAACAAGGTGATATGATAATTGTGTCTTCATCTGTGAATTTTTGGCGCTGCTTTCTTGTGTGCCATAGGGCTGAGCACTCAGGATGGAATGAAGTCAGTGGGAGCTGCTCTCTGAGCAACTCAGGAGGACTACAAATACATCATGAGGTTATGCAGGAAGACAATTAGAAGGGCCAAAGACCAACTACAATATGATCCGACTACTGCTATAAAAGACAATTAAAAATATTTCTAAAATACACTAGCAACAAAAGGAGGACTAAGGAGAATCACAGTCCTTTCTTATATGCAGGGGAAAACATAGTGACCACGATGAGGAAAAGGCTGAGGTACCAAATGCCTTCTTTGCCTCAGTATTTAATAGTAAGACCAGTTGTTCTGATGGCACTCATCCAGAAGACAGGGACAAGGAGCAGGATAAAGCCCCCATAATTCAAGGGGGAATGGTTATTGACCTGCTAGACCCCTTAGACAAACACAAGTCTATGGAGCCAGATGGTCTCCACCCAAGGGTACTAAGCGACCTGGTGGAAGTGCTCACCAAGCCACTATCCATCATTTAACAGCAGTCGTGACTAACCTGTGAGGTCTCAGTGGACTGGAGGTTAACAAATGTGATGCCCATCTACAAGGTCTGGAAGGAGGATCCGGGGAACTACAGGCCTGTCAGTCTGACCTTGGTGGTAGGGAAAGTTATGGAGCAGATCATCTTGAGTGCCATTGTGTGGCACATACAGGACAACCAGGCGATCAGGCCCAGTCAGCACGGGTTTATGAAAGGCAGGTTCTGCTTGGCTAATCCAACCCGCTTCTACAACAAGGTGACCTGTTTAGTGGATGAGAGAAAAGCTGTGCATATTGTCTACCTGGACTTCAGTAAAGATTTTGATACCACTTTCCACATCATTCTCCTGGAGAAACTGAATATTCCTGGCTTGGATGGACATACTCTTTTTTGGGTAGAAAACTGGCTGGATGGCCAGGCCCAGAGAGGGCTGGCAAATGAGTTAAATCCAGTTGGTGGCTGATCACAAGGCGTATTCCCCAGATCTCAGTATTTGGGCCTGTTATTTTTAATATCTTTATCAGTGATCTGGATGAGGGGATCAAGGGCACCCTCAGTAAGTTCACATAAGATACTGAGTTGGACAGGAGTGTTGATCTGCAGGAGGGTAGGAAGGCTCTGCAGAGGGAGCTGGACGGGCTGGATCGATGGGCTCAGGTCAGTGGTATGAAGTTCTACAAGGCCAAGTGCCAGGTCCCGCACTTGGGTCACAACAGTCCCATGTAACAAAACTACAGGCTTGGGGAGAACTGGCTGGAAAGCTGTGAGGCAGAAAAAGACCTGTATGTGTTATCTACCATGTGCCCAGGTGGCCAAGAAAGCCAACACCATCCTGGCTTGTATCAGAAATAGTGCAGTCAGCAGGATTAAGGTAGTGATTGTCCCCCTGTACTCAGCACTGGTGAGGCCATACTTTGAATACTGTGTTCAGTTTTGGACCCCTTACTATAAGAAAGACATAGAGCTGCTGAAGCATGTCCAAAGAAGGACAATGAAGCTGGGGAAGCATCTAGAGCTCAAGTCATAGAAGGAGTGGCTGAGGGAACTGGGGTTGTTTATCCTGGAGAAAAGAAGGCTGGGGGGAGACCTTATGACTCTCTACAACAACCTGAAAGGAAGGTGGAGCTTGGTCTGTTTTCCCATGTAACAAGCAATAGGACAAGAAGGAATGGTCTCAAGTTGCACCAGGGGAAGTTTAGGTTGGATATTAGGAAACATTTCTTCCCTGAAAGGGTTGTAAAGCACTGGAACAGACTGGCCAGGGAAGTGGTTGAATCACCATGCCTGGAAATATTTAAAACATGTGTAGATGTAGCATTTAGGGACATAGTTTAGTGGTGCACTTGGCAGTGCTGGGTTAACAACTGGACTTGATGATCTTAAAGGTCTTCTCCAGCCTAAGTGAGTCTACGATTCTATGTGAGCTGCTGTATAAGGCCAAAACTCCTGAGAAAGCAGGTCCTTAATTACGACCTAAATCTCCCAACAGAGCATGTCTCTGACTGTCCTCTGTTCCCATATACAAGAAGCAGGAGAAAGCCTGCATACTGTATTTATCATTCAGAGCAAATAACTCTTCTTCTTTAACAATATTAGTCCCTGACATGGAAAAAATGGGTACAATCCCTCCTCTAAGTCAAATTCGTCTAAGACAAATCCCTCTCTCCCACCTCCCCAGAGAGTAGCTGATCACTTTTCCATCTGTGAGTATTCTTAGACAAACCACTCTCAGTCAGGAAACAATTTCAAGCTGTTCATTGAGCCAGAGGGCTTCAAAACCAAGAGCAAAACTGTGTCAAGGCATTCCCCTGGTGTAATTTGAAGAGTTTCAGGCAGAGAAGATATTGTAAAATGTCAGAAATCTTCAAAATTCAGAGTGCTTTTCATATGCTGTATAAGGGGACACCAATGACATAACCAACAGCTTCTCCTGCTCCCTCTTTTATTGCACATGTTCTGAGTTGGCCTATTTTAAGCCTTCTGGGCTTGGAAATCAAAAGAAAAAGGCAGAGGGGAAAAACCTGTTTAATGATTACTTAACAGACCTCATTTATCAACCAAGCTCCTGGCTGTTTGGGAAAATCACATGTAGAATGTGCTGGGTACATCTTTCCCAGGACACTTTTGGAAAAGGCAAGTGGTTATGAATTTTAGGCACTTACTGCATTAGGCAACAGCTAGGTAGACCTCTCAATCTAACTTTTGTGCATAGGTGTTTTAAGTGGACACGATACTACATCATTTTGAAGATCCAGTGCTAAATCACACTCTCCTTCAATTCCATGTCTGCCAACAGAAGCATTGCACAAGAGAAAGGACTGAAAACAGTGAAGACTAGTATTGAAGATTTTAATCCCTTACTGTGGCAATATAACATCTTCAACCAGTCTATTAATCTGGAATTTGGAAGGGATCTTCTGCTACTATCTTTCTTTTCTTATGTATCTAATGCAGTGCAAAAGCTGAAGCACAGAAAAACTTGACTACTGCATCCACCCAAGGAACTGAGCTACCTCAAGACTTCCAGGTTTGTTTCTCTCAGGGCTCTGAGCAGCATAGGACCACCTGTAATACATCTGCTTCTACATCAAAAAAAAAAAAAAAAAAAGGATACTATCCAGGACAGCAAAGAAACCCTGACAATCCTTACATGCTGGTCTATCCTTCTGAAACCTTTACAGTTAGGCCTAAGTCCCAGCTCTCTCCATTTTACAGCAGGGAATTGAACAGCCTAAAAGGTGTTAATTCCTCTGCTTCATACTTTGAGGTTTCCTCATATATAAATCTGTCAAAGCAGAGAACCAACTGTCAAAGGTCTTCTACTCAATACTCTTTACACCTCATGTCTTTCTCCTTTTGTAACCAAAATGTTAAAACAATAGTACTAAATGAACATTCAAAAACATTAAGCAAGAAACACCTCTCATGGTGTTGTAAACCAGTTTGTGTTCCCACTGTGGTGAGAACAGACACAGAGGAATAGAAATGGAGCAGAACATACATGTCCATGCCAGGAGTCACTTAGCTCTATGGATATACAAATAACAACTCTTGCTGAAAGTGGCCACCTGTCAGGAACACTGAGATCAAAATCAATATCTTACTTCATAAATATAACACCAAAAAAACAAAACAAACAAACAAAAAAAAAACCCACCAAAACCAAACAAACAAACAAAACAAAACAAAAAAACACCGACAACCTTTTAGAAATAAGCCTGTCAAAAACAACTGCCTTCACATTAGCAGAAGAAACATCACTGTCTGTACATTCTGAACACAGTATCAAAAATGCAAATGGAAGGAGAAATATGCAGATACTTTGAAGACCAAAGTCTCACCTTGGTTAAGCTCAAACTGGCCAATGGCCTGTTCCACTGAAGCAACCAAATTACTAGAACTGGGCACTTAAATAACTAGCAGCAAAACTCGACACAAATCAAATCAATCTGACCAGCAGTGCATAGTGTAATCAGTGATGTTTGCTCTCTGTTCCAAATAAAGGAGCATCTAAACTCAGATGCATAAGAGTTTCCTCAAATTTTTCATAACATTATGTATCAACCTTACTTTTCTTACAGCTTTCTACGTAAAACTCATTTTAGCCCACTTCTCATATGTGCTGGTGGTTCATAAACCATGTGGGTTGCAATGATTCATCAGAATTTACATAGCGGCATTCAAGGTTTTCTCTCCTTTCAGTAAGGCTGGCCAACTTAACAGCCCTGAATGTACGTGTAAAAGATATTGTTATACTATCAGGGCAAAACATTGCCCCAGCTGCCAGCACTACAGTCCCAGTAACTGAGGATGAAAGAAAAAGATTTTTAATTATCTTTTATTCCACTTAGAGCAACACACTGCAAGCATATATTTCTATTACTGCCATTATTATTGATAGGTACATTTGCAAATCTAACATCAGTCTCTTAAAGCCTACCTGTGCCCACAAATCATATTAATTCATAGCTTATGATGAGTCAGAGCTATAATCAATGAGAAGTTAATGGTAAAAGTCCCTTTCACTCCCTCTTTCAGTCAGCATTTTTGATTGATTTCCCCAGCCAAATCTTGGAAATAAAAGAACTAGAACATTTACCTGTAGATATCTGCCTGCTCACTGATGCCACACATACAGTGTGGTACACTGATTATGCATGGTACAGTGAACCAAACAGCAACTTATGAGGCCAGAGTGGATGTGCAAGCATGAACTCTGCTAGCCAGCTGTCACCTTTCCTCCTGGTAAATTTAAGTGACACAGATCAGGAGGCAGTATCTGCACCATACAACACTACAGTAATTTCAGTTCAGTATGGCAATGCTTAGATACAACAGCTGTTACTACCCACTCTAACACATATCCCAGTCACAGAGCTTCCAGCAAGGAAAGGTTAGGTCACCCCAGAGTAATGGCTCACCAGCTATGCAGGGAGCAGGCATGGCACAAAGAGACACTGAGGTGTTTGTTGTAAGGTACAAGAAGACTTTGTTATGGTAACCTGGGACAGTTTGCCTTCCCCATCCCCATATGTAGTGTCCCATGTATGTCTCAGCTCTTTTTCATGGTAGCCTGGGGTAGTTTGCTCCTTCTCATCTGCACATATCCATGCACAGGTGTCAATGTGATGGTCAGCTGCAGATCTCAGAATTCAGACGACAGCATTACATCAGCGAGTTCACTAATGAGCAAAAGAGAACATTGCATATGTATGATATGTTAATCAGTGCACATTTTATTATCCACCCCTGTGGTGCTTTCCTTTAAGTTTCACTCCTGAGCAGAGCTCCACTCAATAGAGTGCCCATTTGATTAGCGTCAGCGTGCCAGGGCTCCCACCATGGTAACATTACACTTTCCATAAAGCCACACTTTCACTTGCTGAATGTTGTTCCTCGTCCCTGAGGGATATGCACCTGCCTTTTGCTCATAACAAGTGTGATAAAGCAAGCTGGGTATCTTCAATGGGTAAGACCATTTGCTATAAGCTGTATGGTCACTGCTGTCCTAAATAAGGGCATTACATAAGCCACCATTCTCTCTCAGTGAGGAAGTGCATTAAAGAATAAAAGACCAGCTTCCAAATAGAAGACCCAGGGCAGAAATGGAGATCTGTAACAGAAGGGCAAAGCCAAGGAGAGTGCTTTAATAAGCTGTAGCTTGTGGGTACATCCTGACATTAGACATTTTTGCTGCAACTAATAGTCTCATTGCTTCTGTTACCTATGTTTGGGTCACAGGTGATCTTTGCAGGTTTTCTGCTTTCCCACCATGCTGTTGATTAAGATGCATTCATTTGTTCCAGAGCCACTAACATGAACCACTACTTGTAGCACACCAAAGGGCATCAGTAAACAGACTGATGATTGTCTTTCTTGGCACACACAGATGCACTTGTATTTTGATGGACAGAAGGAGCACAGTTGTGTTGAATGCTTCATATTCCACTATCAATGTTATAACCATTGTCATCTGCACCATCATCTGGTATGGGTATGGTGATGTGAGCTTTCTGACCTTTGTACCTTTTTCTGTACCTGTTCTGGTGAACACCATCTGAAAGGGTCACACCACTGTCAGGTCTCACCTTTATTCACTGCAACTTTCCATTTCCATGCAGAAAAAATATTCTGCAGTGTACTCTACCCAGACCTTCTCCCTCTCCCCTACAAGCATTGACATGTCCATTCTGTGGGCTTCTTACCTGCATTTGTTCACCACCCACCCCCCAAAAAAGAACACCAAAAGTCAAATAGCATGATAAAATTGATCCTACAGCTTGAAAACTTTCACTTCATTTTTTTTCCTAAAATAGCACTGGAAAATGGGCAAATAACTAAAAGACAGGAAGAGCTATGTCCTACAACTAAATAAAAAAAAAATCTTAAATAAGCTTTTAATGATTATAACTTTTGAGGTAATTTTTGGCCAATATTTTTTATTAATACAGTAATTTGCTTTTTATGAAGTTAACCTCTGTTAGAAAACAGTACATGGACTAGTATTAGTCTTTTCAGAATCACTCTCTGCTTGAGCAATCTGTCAAATATCTTCAAGTTTAGTTTTTGACTATTCACAAGTAGCCTATTCTCTACAACCAGATAACAACATAATGGAACATTTTAGATTCTCTGATAAACAGGAGTACATCTAAATCTCTTTTCTTTTTTCTTTTCTTTTTTCTTTTTTTTTTTTTTTATGGCAAATTAATTCTTGTACCTATTAATTTAAAGCATGATTTGTAAGAGTCTACAAGTGTAACTAATGCTTGAAACTGCTGCTTCAATTAAAGCTTCAAGAAAAATCCCTCTCTTACAAAACACACAGACTTTTAGGTGGCAGAAAAAAAAAATAGTTTTCTCTGCACTCAGGTCTATGAAATCAGAAGTTAGTATTTCTACTTCTGTTTAACTAGATGGTGACTGAAGATCAGATTATTTGAAGGTGTTTAACACCTAATTCTTCATGGGTGGTTTAATATGAAAACACTCAAATTGCTAAGATTTGCTCCTTCAGACATGTAGTGGTTTTGTAACTGAGTTATCAAAAGGGTCACAGACTCTGACACAGTAAGTTACTTAAACTGTAAATAGGTATTTATTGACATTCTTCAGCTACCTGTCTAGCTCACTCTGGGATCAGCACAATAAGTTTGTTTCAATATGAGCAGTTCAATGGTTCTTACACAGCTTTCAGGTCTTTCAAAACTGTAAGCAGTAAAATAAATATTCATCTTTGTTTCACTGTATTTTGAAGGTACATGTATCTCTAGTTACAACCTTTAGTTTCTTTGTATCCTACATTAAAAAGCATTTTTAAAGTCTCAAAGCTCTAAAAAGTTAACAATCAAAAGGTCATCTATGCATTCCCTTCCTGTACAAAATGGTAGATTCATTTACATATTTAAATACTATTCCCTCTTTCTCTGCTGTCTACCCATAGGCTCACTTTAAATTAATGAGCAGCTATGCTGTTTTCTCATCAGCCCCTGCACATCTTTCTCAGCCTGCTGTTGGAAGATCAACTTGTAATTTTATTATGACTTTTTCTGTGATAGTCATTGTTAAATCGTCAAGTGATTTTGTATGTTTATGAATTAATTTATTTCCACAACAACTTTGACATAACTAAGTGTTGTTAATCTCAATTTACAAATAGGTTTGCAATTGTGGAAACCCACCTTGAAAAACTTGCCATCTGAATTTCAAGCACATTTTATAGTGAATGTTACCCACTTCAGGTATTCGTGGTGGCTTTGTCTAAAGCTGTAAACATATATTGCCTTTGCAAATGGCCTTGGGTCAGATAACTGTAAAATGAGGGAGATTTGATGATTGCAAGAAGTTTAACTGAAACAACTTAGTGAAAACCATCACAGCTTTGTGGCAGAAACCAGGACAGAACACAGCCCTTCAGAGAAAGATTTTTCCATCAGATATTCTTTCCTTTTTGTGCAATATGCAATACCCTGTCTCATTCATAACTACTGGAAGCTTTCCACAGGGAGATATTTTGTGACAGAAATTGTCCCTTTATAAAAATGTAATATTCCTTAGGATGTAGAAAAACTACAGAAACAAATGTGGTCCTTCTTCCACCACCCACCCAAAACCAGACCATTTTCCTCCCTGTCTGAGCATGCTGATATTTGTCTGCTCAGCTGCCACAGCTAAGCTCCCCCTCAGCCTCCTCCACCTCCTCATGAGCCAGGCAGGGGAAGGGAGGCTTCACAGTCCCCCCACCTAATGGCACCAGGGCTGAAAGGGCCTTGTCATCATCAGTTTGTGCCTGCAGGAAAAGTATCAAAGTTCAACTCGGGTATCCAGAAAGACAAAATTGTATTTCTTTTCCCTGATAACTGAGTTACTTTTAAGGAAAAAAAAAAAAAAAAAAAATCTAACACCCATTCAAGAAGAAAATTTTCTAAAAGAACCCACACCAAAATCTGAGTGCATTTTTCCCCTGTTAGGTACCAATCAGCTTTTTTCAGACATCAGAAAGAAATTAAATCTGATTCCAGCAGACAAAAGCCTCCTTTGATGCACACCTCTTATTCATCCCCAAAGCCATACCATCCTGTGCACAGACTGAGGATAAGTTGGTATATAATCATATAATTAAAGACTGCTGAAGACACAAGCCTCGGGACTCTAAGTGAGGCTATATAGGCACTTCCAAGGGTAGCCCTTCTACACTTCACAATGTGCAACTTTGGAAGATTGATATTAGTAGTTTGGGACACCTATATTATTTGCATTTTTCTTAAAGGAAGAGAACTACCCATGCACTCACCCCTGATAGATATTCCTTGTATTTAATTATACTGGACCATAGCAGAGATGGAGCTTGCAGCATTGCAGCTTTGTGCTTGAATTCATAGAGTGACTACTGTCAAGTTCAAGGTTGGCATCTGGGAGGGGGCACACAACCTGCCACAGATAGGTCACCAGCTCCCTGTGACCAGTTCCCTATGGCTCCCCCTACTCAGCTCTCAGCTCTGTCTCAATCCTCCACTGCACAACATTCATACTTGTCCCTACAACCAGCCTTTCAGACACCAAAGAAGGCCAAGCAGATGAAAAATGGTTCTCTGAGCAACAGTTCTGTTTCCAAGTTTCAAGCAATTTTCTTCAATTGCTAGAAAGTGAAGTATCTGCATATTGCCAAAAATATGAAATGGAATATGACTAAAAGGTCTCTTTCTTACCTTTAACTTCACATAAGTTATATTTCATTTCTCTTCAGCAGTGCTAATCCTAGCTTACAATCACATAAAAAGAGACCAGAATTAAGCCATTGTTTCAATCTGCATGATACACAGACTCTAAAATGAGATCAACAACTCAAAAACTATTTTTTGAACAACAGAAGTTAATTTTAAAGACTTTCAGTAGTTTCTGAGTGCCCCTTACTTCTACACTGCTGAGAAAGACCTGCATAAAAGCCAACACACTGCCTTAAGGAAAAAGTCAAAGGGAAATTAATCCAAATGCTACACCTAACACAGAAATGTTAATGAAGCAGTGCATCTGGTACTGCAACTGAAAGACTCTTGTCTTTTATCTGCAGCAATATGGAAAACTATGTCAGAAAGAAAATCTGACCTTCAGGTTGATTGTGACCTCCTTAATTTATGACCTGGTTTTCAAATTATAGCCAATTCTGAAAGCATCTGATCTTATCTATCAGCCAAACTGAGGGTTGTTTTCTCCTCTGTTTGCTGCTGTACAATATTATAAACTTCAGCAGGAAGCACCAGAAAGGATAGGAAGAGAGTTAACTCCAATTCTAACCAAGCTGTAACCTAGTAAACTCCAAACTGCAAACGGCCACAGGGGAGAACAACCCGTTGGACTGAGCCACCTTTGCCTCACTGCTGATGCAGACTTTCAGCAGTGACCAACAAGCATAGGACAGGAACATGTGTTGTGGATATGACTGCACTGCCATTCTCTCCTCTAGACAATGCATTTGTTTTCAGTTTCAAGCCCCTGCCTGTTCTCTACTTCTCCAGTCAGTCATGATGCCAACCTCCCTCATATGCTGCTTTGCATGCCTGGGAAGGACTCCCAAGCGTTCTTACTACTCTACCACAGGTCCTTTCAATTCCTGTTCAAGGCTCAGTTCCTACAATGCCTTCCTTCAAGTTGCTTCCCTCTGCTTGTGTCTCAGTTTCCTACACTCCCTTATGATACAGGCTTGTAAAGTCCATAGTCCATGGGGTTTTTAGCTGGTGCCTGCACAGAAGATGGCACAGTTTGATTCCCCTCCCTACCTTGGGCTCCTCACCTCTGTGCTGACACAGGCGCTTCACCCAGCAAGGCAGCTGAGAGCAGCAACAGCCTGGGATGCAGCTGCATCCCTCCTGGAGAGGACCCTGCAAGAAGCACAAACCTATGCAGTTTATTATCCACAGCTGAGGTGAAGAACCTGGTATCTTGATTTTGTCTTCATGCAGTATTTGAAACAGACAGGGATTTCTATCCTCCCTGTTTGTCAGCCCTCAGAGGAGTTCAGTACAAACTGTCCAGTTGAAGTGGTACTGGTGAAAACTAGGAGTTTAAAAACGCAGCTTTGGCAGGAACACAAAAAAAAAGAATGCCCAAATTTATCAAAGTTAGGCATAAATCCATTAAGCATCTTGTCCTTTTATAAGCATACTTACTTTGTCACTTACTCTGTTTACTGAGTATATCTGGTTCATAAAAGAACTTTATCTATTATCAGGCATCACTACTACAGAGGTCTTAATGACTCTTCTTTGTTCTTGAAAAAAATACAAAATTAGTTTCATTTTTCAGGGACAATCATCCTTTCCTCTGCAATTGCAAATAATTCTAAAGTTATTGGACTGCAGTGCACAGCAGGACGAAGACAGAAAATGGCCAGAGTTAGGCCTTTGCCTTCTATTCACAACTTCTGTGAGGCTGCCATAAAAATGTCCTAGGTGGCAGGTACCTTCCACACTATGTCACTGTAGGCATGACACAAATGTCACAGCCAGACTTGTAATCTAGTACTACTTTAACATTGGGCTTGGCCAAACTAATTCTAAAAAAATATTAAAATTTCTTCTGTGATCTATAGCCAAAAGAGATTTCGGTAAATATATATATACACATATTTCTTAAAAAAAAAAAAAAAAGTAGTTCCAGGTGATTGGATCATTATTTTTTACATGTATGGTCTTGTTAAACAAGCCAAAGTTTATTATCACCCACAGTCAAATATCTTTAGTTCAAAGTTCACACGATGCTACAGATACACAGCAGTGCTTGTAAAATTTCATAAGATGACTAACTCATGGCCAGGGATTTCAAAACTAAGCATTTAAATTCACATTCAGATATTTAAGTGAGAACCCTGATTTCCACTACTTGCTGCACCACCACCACTAGCAGTTCCTACCAGTTCTTTTGCAGCCTTTTCTCAGGATGAAGAACTTGTCACAAGAAAATTCTGCCTTGCCAGACTTGTTAAGTCTGGTTTCACATACATTTCACAGAATAGACGTTATATATTCAACAAATCTGGCAGAGATAAAAAGTGTCCATATATTCATACACAAGAGTTAAAAAAAAAAAAAAGATAAATGTATTCAGATGAAAACATCTATGTCAAAAAATCTGCCAAGAAAATGTTGCTTATTAGGGTTTTTTAGAGTACAGTTTGAACTTGCAGATCACCAGTGATAGCAAGAGAAGCCTACTTAAATGTTTCATCAAAAAATTATATGCCAATTTAACTTCTAAATACAAATACAACCATTCTAAAATAGTGTTACAAGCTCTTATGCTTGAGTAGTACTGATCTGTCATTGTAAATACACATAGCAGTTTGAAAATCAATAAATGTATGAGTCAAGAAATTCAACACAAAAGTTCAGAAAAACAGCCTTTGCTCTGATACATACTCTGCTTCCTTCATCACCGAGGACACGCAGATTCCTAAAATACTCGTGTATTCTCAGATCACAGATTACATTCCCAACATGAGTCATATCTTTTGCATGTGAAAAATCTACCCAAAGTAGGCCGACCTCCAACTCGACTCCTTTTAAAAAAGGAAAAATCAAAGTACTCTTTCTTGGCACCTAGATCTGTCAGGGGTTGGATGTCCACAGTGTCCAGTGACTTACCCATCTTACTGGAAACCTTCCATAGCCATTCCCACATATAGCCACGGGTCTGCAAATCCTGTCCACAACACACCATTGTAATACAATTGTAATACACCCAGTGATGGCTATGGGATCTGTTTGCCTTCCCACTTCCGAATAGAAAGATGCTTTGTTTAACTTATTTACCCTTTTCAGTGAGCTCCTACCATTTCCATTCAACCAAAAGAAAGCTGTTGAACTGGAGAGAGGAAGAAATCACATTTCGTCAACCTGCCAAACTCAAAAGACAGCCTTGCAGATTTCTGAGCCGGTTCCCAAACCAGACATGCGTTTTCTAAGTTAGTAGCTAGCAACATCCCACAAAAGGAGGTATTCTTTCAGGATTTTGAGCTTAAAAGGTTCAAATAACACAAGCACAACCTTCATTCTCAAATCTTACAAAACTATTTCACAAGCTTGGACTGCAGTAGAATCCAGGTTCCCTCTGGAGAGTCTAACCTTAAGCTTCTAATGAAGACACTAAACTCAGTTCCAAATGTATTTGTGGATCAGAACTTGAACCCTACTTTTTTGTTTGCTTGTTTTTTGTTTTCTTCTTTGTTTTTTGGGGGTATTTGTTGTTTTTGGGGGTTGGTGGGGTGTTTTGGGGGGGTTTGGGGTTTGGGGTTTTTTTTGTTTTGTTGGTTTGGGTTTTTTTGTTCTTCCTCAAACCTAACTTGGTCATGGGTACATTTGTGCATCATGTTTCCTCAGAGTGAAGTGCCATAATGCTGCTCAGCCTCCTGATGCAAGTTTGCGACTTATTCAAAGGACAGATCACAAGAGAGGTGTGCCTGTCTTATTAAAAAAAAAAAGAAGATGATATCAGCCAGACCTATATCACACACAGGATCACACACAGGATGTCAGGGACTGGAAGGGACCTTGGAGATCTTCGAGTCCAGCCCCCCTGCCAGAGCAGGACCATA
>JANIJG010009244.1:0-57278 GCA_024611175.1 Megaceryle torquata | reverse complement strand
CTGTTTCTGGTGTTTTGTTTTTTTTTTTTTTTTTTTTTTTTTTTTTTTTTTTTTTTGTTTTTTTTTTTTTTTTTTTTTTGTTTGTTTGTGGGGGGGGGGTGGGTGGGGGTGGTGATTTAGAGGTTGTACTGACCTAAATTCAAGACCTGGACTGTTTCAACAAATGAATGCAGTGGAAAAGCAAGGATGAAACATAGTATAGATGATGAGTGAGTAGGTGAAGGATGGAGTTCTCAAACATACTGGAAAGGCTTTGGGAGAGGAGCTGGCAAGACTTAGAGGATAACTCTAAGATTTTGTCAGTGTATGGTATAATATAAGAGAAAAGGCAGTTCTCTGAAGGTGCACTAAATTTCTGCAGTGAAGTGCTGATGGAGCTGTACCAACTTCTTTTGCTGTGAAAATATTTTGCAACAATTTAACAGAACAGTGTAAGAATAGCCAGAGGATTATTGCATGTATAGACTACATGCAAAGCATACATGCTCTCTGTAAAGACAGTCAGAGTTTATCTTGTCATAAAATTACTACAGAAGATGCTCATTATTAATTAACAAATTATTATTGGCCATAAGCCCACAACATCTAGCTAAGAAGAATTGTTTAGCTATCATCTTTCACTTAATATATTGTATATGATATTAATATTGTATATTGTATTGTATTTGAGTACACCAGCATTGATCTAAGACAACTATTAATTCCCAGTTTGTGCTTTCGAGCCTCTACAAGCTTCACTGATTTTTTGGGAATACAAAAATCCTTAAAGAGATGTTCAAAATCACAGGGAATATTCAGAAGCCCAAAAACCCTGATTCTTGAATAATTTTCAATCTGACACTGATTTTTAGTTTTGGTTGGGCTTTGTTTGTTTATTTGTTTTGGTTTTCTTGTTTGCTAGAAACACTGTTCAGATTTCTCTCTTCTGTGTTATAATCTATTTTCTTCAGATATTATTTATTTTTTAAACACTTGCCTCTATGGCAAAGGTGACTGAAGTTAACCAAAACATTCATAAGTGTTATTATGGAAATAGACATGCACAAACCAACGGTCTGTACACTTATAGATCACATACCCAGGAAAGTAAATTCAAAACTACCGAGAACTAGCAGCTGTATTCTGTATATAGAAACAACATTTTTGACATGTTACTTTCCATCAGTTGGGTAGGCAAGTTTGTCTTCTGGCTCTATGGAGTGCTGCCTATCATTTCTGGAGATATACTCAGTTGCATGTAGTTTATAACCTGCTGCAGTTTTAGAACATGCCTTGCTTGTTGAGTTCTGGGAGGATCCTTTTTCAATAAATAAATAAATGAATAAATAATCTTTTTAAGAGTTTATTATTCTTAATATGTTCTGGTTGACATGCTGTCATATTTGATCATGGTGGGACATTGCTGAGTACTACAGGTTCTGTCATCTGAACACTTACAGAATTGTGGAATACCAGGTTGGAAGGGACCTCAAGGATCATCTAGTCCAACTGTTATCTCTCCTTCCATTAAGGAGGAGATGGGCTGCCTTGAAGTTGGAAGGCTTACTGCAGAGAAACAGAGAAACCTGCTTCTCCAGTTTAAACGGTTAGAGAGAAGAAGATTATCACTTAAAATGGTTAGTAGGAGAAGGGAAGTTATCATGCCCTTGTACTCAGCACCTGTGAAGCCTCATCTCGAATACTGTGTTCAGTTCTGGGTCCCTCGTTATAGGAAAGACATTGAGATGCTGGAACATGTCCAGAGGAGAGGTATCAAGCTCATGAGGGGTTTAGAGAACAAGTCATATGAGTAGAGACTGAGGGAGCTGGGTATGTTTAGTTTGGAGAAGAGGAGAATGAGGGGGGACTTCATTGCCATCTACAACTACCTGAAAGGAGGTTGTAAGAGGTGGCTGTTGGCCTCTTCTCATTAGTAACTACTGACAGAACCAGAGGAAATGGTCTGAAGTTGCAGAAGGGGAGGTTTAGATTAGCTATTGGGAAGCAATTCATCACAGAAAGAGTGGTGAAGCACCGGAACAGCCTTCCCAGTGAAGTGGTTGAGTCACCATCCCTGCAAGTACTTAAGAAACAGGTAGACCTGGTGCTTCAGGACATGCTCTAGTAGCAGCCATGTAGGGGGGTATTTTATGTGTTTTGTGTTTTGAAGTCATGTTTGATCAGGGTATTTAGGTGTTTGGGGATTTTTTAGGTGTTTTTTTGTTATGGGTATGGTTGGACTCAGTGATCTAGGAGGTCCTTTCCAACCATGAATATTCTGTGATTCTGTAAAATGAAAATTTTTTAAATATTCAGATAAGATTTCATGGATGAACTTGTACTGAGTTGATGCTGCATCATATGACCTGCAAATTGTAGGTATTCTTGAAGTATTTTTTAATTTTTATTTAGCAGACTTTGAGACTATCACCTTATTTTATGTGATATAGGCTACTTTCCTGAATTAAAATATCTGAAGTGTGAAGATAGTGTTTCCCTTCTTTTCCCGCATGTAACATTTCACCAGCATCTATGCAGACAGCCACAGTCATCTACTGCTATTCTGTTAAATTCAGTTCCCTCCTTACATCTCCCTCCAAAATGAACACTCAATTTCCTTTTAGTGACCTAGAGGCTGGAAAGACAAATAGCATATTTGTATTCTTATCCTAAGAGATTTATATGGAGATTGTGTAGACCCTTTCCAAGCTAGTATTTATCCTGTTCCATGAAATTTCTTAGGTACAAAGCTGTATTACCTGCTGTGTGTCTGAATGTTTCCTGAAATAGGCTTTATTTCAGACATTTTATTTTCAGGAATACCTGTTGTCTCAAGACCTCCACCCTTTACCTGACATTCTAGCTCATTTATCTTTGACTTTGGTGTGAAATTGTAAGTAGTGAGGTTTAAGTGGAATGTACTTTATCTTTTTCTCATCCATTAAGCATTGGGAATGGGATTTGTCTGTTCTAATGAAGCAGCAGGAGTTAGATGTCTTGAGTTTTAAGGTAGTTATGTAGGTTCCTATTCTTTACGGCCAGTGCCTTTTAGTCAGCAATTCAGTCAAATCAGATAATCTCTCCATGTGTCTACTCTTCTCCATTGAGAACAGTAATTAGCTTAGAGATGTATGTTTAACTTATGCATCTACAACTGGATTGGACCAATCTGTATGTACATACTATGTGATTACATGTGATAGTACTACTGCTTCTGTAAATATGTTCACAATAGTTTTAACAGAGCTACTTGCAATTATGACCAGGCATTCAATGCAAGCTGAAAAATCTGGATTTGGTCAGTTACTGAATCACATGTTGTAACATACTACATGGCTAGAAATATCTAGTTTAATGCTCGTCCTGTACAAACTGCTGTCATTGTGGAAATTGTTTAAGATACAGCCTGTTACACTCCCATGGAGTTCACTTATCTTTTAAATTCATCTCCCCAAATCTGAGAGAAGCAAGAGCAGTAATTTCCATGCTTATGAAAAATATCTCTCTTTAGGAGTTCAGGGAGCATCTTAGGACAGAAATTCTCTGATTAACCTGCAATCACAGTAGAAGAAGAGATTGAAACAGAGACTCTGTCCTTTTGGTCCTGGATATTCTTGGAGACAATCTAAGGCAGAGATTGATATAAGTCTCCAGAGATCTTCTAGCCTGATATGGGTGACTACCACTATGGAGTATCTGGGAAAAATAAATGCAATCTTTTACTCAGCACTGGAGGTTTTGGAGAAATATTAACAAGAGAAACCCTACAGAATGTTCCTGCAAATCTTTTCCCAGGTGAAGTTCAGTGAAATTCTACAGCTTTAAGTTTCTATGCCATCTCCTGCTAGAACAAACTAACTCAAACTAACTTTTTTTAGAGATTAGATATTTTCTTTTTTTTTTTTTTTTTTTTTTTTTTTATGGTTAAGGAATCCAGCCTTCAAGTGAAATGGGGTTTAGGAAAAGAATAGGATTCTGTTTGTCTTTACAGGATAATGAGGTAATCCTAAAATGTAATAATGAGTACTTCAGGCAGCACTAGTGCAAATATAGACACATACATGTATTAACCTACTGTATTTGCAGTCTTGCCTACATTTTCTGTGTAATAGTAATAATAATAATAATTTTGTACTTACTAAACTTCATTTATATGATGACCTCAAGGAGCTTTGAAAATATCACTTTAAGTAGTACACTGGAGTTCTCAATATATTATTATAACACTTTAAAAGCACAATTATGCTGAAGGAAATACAATAACTGTGAATTTTATTTATTAGGAGGAGAAAGGTAGTTTATAATGAAACCAATTAATATGTGTGGAGCTAGATATGGTAATTGTGCCTGGAGCTGAATGTTCTATAAACACTGCACTGACTATGCAACCAGAACCCTGCTAATAAACCTTGTTTTTTCATATGCCAGCAAAGTACTCTGTTGAATCTTTCATAGTAATTCCTTCTTATTTCAGCTGCGGCACACAGAGGTCAAGAACTAAAGTAGTGAATTCAGTAACTGTACCATTTTAGACAAATTGTCCATTCTAATACTATTAAGAAAATTGCATATATTATTTTTAATACAAAACACACACATATAGAAAAATATTGAGTCAGACTTTAAATCATTAATGCATTCTCATATTTGAACATATTAATTAAATCTAATATGCTATACATTTTTAAGCAGTTTAAATAGCCCTGTCTATTTTATAGATTTTACAATTACTGAAACAGTTGCCATTAGCAACAGATCTCATTTAAAACCATAACAACCTCCTTATAAGCATTAAGAAACTAAATTCAATTGAAATCCCAGCAAAACGTCTGGAATCTTTGACTAGTCTTCTAGTACAGTAGTGTTGTGGCTTAATCCCAGCTCTCAACTAAGCACCACACTGCCGCTCATTCACTCCTTGCTGATGTTATGGGGGAGAATCAGAAGACTAAAGGTGAGAACAGTCACAGGCTGAGATAAAGACAGTTTAATACATAAAGCAAAAGCTATGTGAGCAAGCAAAGCAAAAAGAATTAATTTACCATTTCCCATCAGCAGGCAGGTGTTCAGCCATCTGCATCATGTGTAATTGTTACTTAGGAAGACAAACCACCATAACTCCAAATGTCAACCCCTTCCTTCTTCAACTCCCAGATTTGTATGCTGAGCATGACATCATATGGTATGGAATATCCCTTTGGTCAGCTGGGGTCAGCTGTCCCAGCTGCGTCCTCCCACTTCTTGTGCACTCCCAGCCTACTCACTAGTGGGATGGTGCGAGAAGCAAAAAACACCTTGGTGCTGTGTAAGCCACTGCTCAGCAATAACTAAAACATCCCTGTGTTATCAACACTGTTTTCAGTACAAATCCAAAACATATTCCCATATAAGCTACTATGAAGTAAACTAACTCTGTCCCAGCCATATGTATTTAATTTTTTTATACACTCAGAACCACAAAATAAATTACAAATCCTGAAATAAATTTTAACTTTTCATTTATAATGTGAATGTATATGTCTGAAGATGGTGAAATCTCACTTGCCATGTTCAGCCAGAGAGGGGCATTTTGCAGAAATGTCTATAGCTAATAAAATGAGTATGTAAAGGACAAAAGGAATTTCATCAGTGTTTCCTTCTATGCTGTAATATATAGGAAATGAAAGAATTTTGATAAGGATTCACAAATTTTTGGCCAAACTCAGTATCTTGCCTATGTATTTCAGTGATCCATACTTGCCATTACTGAGGAACAAAGCTGGGGAAGGACATAAACTTACTTTTTGCAGCAACAATAAAGGGCAGCTCCTGTATATTTCTGCTAAGAAGGGTTCTGCTACAGTGCATGTTCACAGACTCCATTGGGCTACCAGTCTTGTTGGAATATCCGAAATAGAGATCTTGCTCTTTCTTTCCTTTTTCAGGCCTGCTTCCAACAAGGCTCTAGCAATTCTGAAGACTGCAGAGGGCAATGCAATAAAACTGCTTACAGTGACTTTAAATTCTTTCTCTCCTGGGTAATGGTCAGCTTTACTATTTTGCTGCCATCATAAAAAAAGCTACAGTGAGGCTGGAACTGAGCACCTTGCTCTTTGCAATGCCTTGTTTCCTGCAAAATCTAGAATATCATTTACTGCTTTCATTAACCTTCTCTGAAACTCTAGTATTAAATCTTTTGAAGTGATAGTATGATTGTGGGACTCAGCACCTACCCAGCTCATAGCATTGCTTCATATAACATTATTATGTTATTTATATGCCATTTTTCAATCCCTGTAATTCATCAAAACAACCTGTTTGAAGCACAATGCTAAGAAGTTGTCTTCATTGAACAACAATCACTTGGATTCTTCTTAAAGAGAGTCAAAGTTCAATGCTAAGGTCTTTGCATTGCTGATTGAGTAGAAAGAGAACCCTTAACTCCTGACAAGGAAATTAAGGGGCTTTATTCTCTCAGGAGCACTCAAATGCTCATTGAATCAGGACCTCAGAGCTTTTGAGAATGTAGAAGAAATTCAGACAATTTTTTGTAAGTATGCATTAGCTTATATTTAACCAAATTGAATTCTGTGTGCCCTCATGCACTACCTACATTAAGCACTTCTAAAAAATTAATTTAAAGTCCTTTCTCTTGCATACCTTTTCAGAGTGGGAAAAAAATGACATGAGAGGTGAAGATGATGAGAGCAGCTTAAAAATGAAACAAAAGAAAATGTGACAATGTACAGTGGTTTGACAGGCAAAAACTCCCTTGTTAGAAAAGGGACTGAGCCTGGCTAACTGTAGATAACTAGCAGATGCTGGCTTTTGCTCAGATGTACATAGCTGTGGCCACACACTTTCCGATGAACAGATCATACAGCCCCCTTTACTGACACTAGCACTACCCAAACCACATGCAGAAAACACTACAGACACTACTTATGGAAAAGCCCTCTCACCTCAAAGCTTCCATTTATTACCCAATGATAGAAAACAGCTCATGCTTTAAAATCAAAAGGATTTCTATTCCTTCAAATGTGCTTTCATTTTTTTACTGTTTTATTTTTGTTTAGACATATCACTTTAATATCTCTCTTCTTATCTCAGCTAACCATAGAAAGGTCTGTCCATTTTTCAAATACTCCTGACATCATGAGGTCTGATTCAGAAAAATGTTAAAATTTACTATATTTACTATATAATCTCTATATAATCTCTGTGTTCCTTTTGCAAATCCTGTTGGAATGGACCTGTATTTTTAAGCACCTGACTGCTTTATTAACTGTCACCCTTGCTTTTGCTGATACTGGGGGTAATGAATATTACATGCTAATTGTATGTTGTGGAAAATAATGTTCTTTTTACTTTATCATACAGTTTTATTCAATATCCTTTTCTATTTGTGCAATAATAAGAGATGAAGAGCAGTTCATGAAGTCTCTTTTCTGTACCTTTAGCTGTTTCTTATATTGTTACTCACAACTCGTTAAAGGTATTACTAAATATTTCTACATGTTCTGCTTCCTTGCACTTGCTCACCTTGCACCACACAGTCAATTAAAAATACATTGCCAAGGACTGTTGAGCTGATGTGTAGATGAGTTTGTCACACACTTCCTGGATTGCCAGGAATCTATTTCTGGGCCCTCCATTTGGCTACTAGCATATTTTGGCAAACAAAGGCTGTTTACTTGGTTTGAAAGAATGTGACTCTTAGGTACAAGCACATTATTTTGTTTGGCTGTACGTTTTTTCCCTGGGAAAAAAAGAAAAAAAAAAAAACAACAAAACCAACCTTCCCATCCTTTAAGTTTCCTCTACCTTTATGCAGAATCATGGTGCAAAGAACTGACAAAGCAGTCATGCTGGAGAATACTGATTTTTCACAACTTTAGCTAGAGCTATGTTTTACAACTTTCTCATTTAAATTATGGATTAAAATTAATAAATTATGAGAAAATTGGCCTTATGTGATATGACATGCAAACCTATGCAGAATAGTGCCCTGAGATTTTTAGACTGTTTTTTAATCACATCAATCAAAGCTATGTAATAGCAAGTAGATAAAAGCTGGGTTTTCACAGCCTCATAGACTCCCAGAAGCCATGCAGATGATTTTAAGAAGTATTCACTTCTTCTGTCTCTGCTTGTATACTGCTCTACCCCACCAGTACCACACAAATGCAAATGAGGTGAGAGTGCAAATCATCTGCACTGGATGAAACACCCCTGCTCTGCATTAGTCCTACTGCCACTCATACTTCATTAATGATACACACTAAAACTGTTCAGAAACAAACTCATCTCCTGCATGGTCAGAGCTGAACCAGAGTCTGTCCATCCTTGCTGCACATGGGATACGTTCAGATAAGCCTAGAGCTATTACCACTGTAAATGTCTGCCTCCATTGAAGTCAGTGGAACTTGGGAAATTTTTATTTGGTAGGGGACTGGTATATAGAGTTCTGGGCATGATTCTCCTTTACCTGTAGGTAGGGCTTCTAGTTACATCTACGCAAAGTAAATGCAAACCCTTCCATTCCACACTGGTTGTGCTTTATGTCTTCTCTTTTCAATTACTGATTATCCTTTTGTAACTGCATTATTTTATTTTAGCTATAATTATGCCTTGTCCATTGTGTCTGGCAATTTTTTTTCTTTTTGTGGAAGTGTCACAGTCTTCCAAGGAGCAGTATTGAATTATTATTGCAGTCCGAAAGATATTTTAGTAATATATTTGATAAATTTTGCATTAAAAAGAACCCATTTAAATACCTTAATATAGTCATCGTGTACAATTGGGTCTGCAAAATGGTTGTATCTGAACTGATGCCCATTTTTTAATTCTCCCTCTGGTAGCAGATTATTTAGTGATTCTGCAATATAGAAGTCTTTTAGAACATGGAGCTTTCCCTTTTCCTTTCCCTATGAAAGAAGTAACAAGAGGCCTTTTATGAGTGACTTGCAGCTCAAAAAGAATTGACAGAGAAACCTGTCTTCAGTGTGGCCTAAGGATACTGAGGAGCAGGAAGCTTTCAGACCCACATCCTTTTTAGTTTTCCAGTTTGAATTCATTTAAACTTGTATTTTAAGCATGAGCTTGAAAGTTGATATAAAGAAATATTGTAAGCTGTTCCAAGTTAAAACAACAAGAAGAAAAAGGTTGAGCTTTGTTTCTGTTGGTCTGTTATTGTACAAAATATAGTAGTCCCAGCACAAGAAGGATAACAATTACAAAATATCAGCCTTGAGGTCTTGGTTAATGAAGAAGGAAAACCAGGATCATACAGAAGAGCCTCTTTAGATTATCCTGGATGCATATTCACATGCCTCCAGCTGAATGGTCTTCAACTGCTATTTAAATAAACTAGCAGGATTACTTTCTTGTACCCCTGAGTCTCTAGATACAGCAAGAAAGACACTGAGGTTCTGGAGGTCCAAAGAAGGGCAATGGAGTTGGTGAAGAGTCTAGAGAAAAATTCTTCTGAGGAGCAGCTGAAGCAAGTAGTATTGTTTAGCCTGGAGAAAAGGAAGCTCAGGGAAGAACTTACTCTCTACATCTGCCTGAAAGGAGGTTGTTGTGAAGTGGTGTCTTCTCCCAAGTAACAAGTGATAGGATGAGAGGAAATGGCCTCAAGATGTACCCAGGGAGGTTTAGATTGGGTATTAGGAAAAATATATTTGCCAAAAGGGTTTTTAAGCATTGGAAGAGGCTGTCCAGGGAAGTGTTTGAGTCACCATCCCTGTATTTAAAAGACATATAGACGTGCTGCTGAGGGACATGGTTTAGTGGTGGCTTGGCAGTGCTCATTTAGTGGTTGAACTTGATCTTAAAGGTCTCTTCTAACCAAATGCTTCTATGATTCTATGACTTTCACTCAATTTTGATTATTTTGTAGAAATTATTTGAGTCTTTCTAGAATTTTAAATAAATCAGAAAACAATGCCTTGAAAATCCCAGCCCCTACAAAACTATGGGAATAGAAAGGCTAGATTTAAATGGAGCCTCAGGGTCAATATTATTGACAGATTTTTATTTTGCATTTGCATGACGACAATAGTATCATAACATATGTTGACAGGTAAGCAGACTGAATGCATTAGCAGTCTTTTCTGTATGGGCAGTTGTCTTGCTCATGTTTCATGAACCTGAAGCCTTAATTGACATTTTGACCCAAAAGGTGGTTAGTCTTCCTCCCTTAAGTGACACAATGTGGCGAAGCTTGGACTTGATCAGTTGCCCTTCTTTACCCGTTCTGAAGACAAAATCAATATTTCCATTTGTTTGCTAGAAGAAAGATCAATTGATACTATAAAATAGCAGCAAATGGATCAATAAATAGAGTAGCAATAGAGTACATGATTGTTATATGACGTTTTTAAGCCAAGAAGATCCAAAAGTGCTTTCCTGACTATACAGTGCAGTAACTTAATTCTGAAATAAAGGTGTCTTACAGGTAAAATTGAACATCCACCTTGCATCTAAAACAGCAAAAAAAGTTCTTTATGGAAGCCAAAATGACATCTTAAATTGAAATATAGTGGGAAGTTAGATCTGCATAGGGAAATTCTTCATATCTCACAAACATCTTCTGAGAAAACTTTTCTGATACTTACATGGATTTTTACATGAGATTCTGTCCTCATGAGGATCAGAGGTGACACAGTGCAACACTACTGGTTTCAAACTGCCTCAGAGAGAAGCATGGTAAAAGGAAGGAGAAAGGTTTATTATCAGTATATATTGATGCAATATCTCTTTCTTATATATCTCCACCTCAAAGATCACACTGTTTTTCTAAGAATGACAGTTTAAGCCACTTCTGGTCATCTCACCAAAGCACACAAGTTATACAAGTCAGTATATTCCCAATTAAGCAGTTCTGGCCTATTAAGAAAGGATTGACTTTTGACATGTGAAATTAAAAATTATTGACAATAGTAACATATAGTCCCCTAAAAAAAACCCAGTTTAAATAGAAATTAAATGCAAGTGATCTGCAAACAGACCACACACTCTTCAGGATATAGCAAAATGCAGAACCTTCCAGAGTATCTGGATTATAAAGAAAAGACTAGGGGTTTTTCTTAGATTTTATGTTTGTTTTTATTCTTACTTTGCTTTTCTATTTTTTTTACTTGCTAATTTAAATGAAAATATCATGTATAATTAACACTGGAAAAATGAGAAGGATAAGATTAACCCAAAGCATATAGTATAAGCCCAAAAGAAGGTACTGTAAATGTTTGCTTATTCTTAAACTGCACAATACATATAAATGGAATTTTATTAACTCTCTCTGTAAAAATCAGGAACTCTGTACTGGTATTAGTTGTTTTGTTTTCTTTAGCTATTATAACTACCAGTAGAACAAAGAGTTTAAGGGGAATATAAAGACAAATAATGTTTAAACGGGTGTCAAGAATTTTTTTTCATACAGAAAATTATTAAAGTGTAGAGGAAGCCTCCCAGGCAAGATTGTTGAGGCGAAAACTCTAAGGTCATTAAAGAGATGATTAGATATCATCATGGAAATTGTATACTAAAAAAAAAATAGCTATAATAAATCAGTCAGCTTCACTAATTTTCTCAAGGATTTTTTTTCCTTTCTAAATCATATTTATTTGTTTAAGCTTAAGAACATGTGCTTTTTTTAAACCATGTATGGGAAAATTCAGACAGCATAAGGCAGAAAATGCAAGATATATATTGTATAAATAAAAAAAAGTCATTAATAGATGAGCCTCTCTTTAAGGTACTACAGGTCACACTTTGTGTACACAGTGTTGAAATAAAAGCTGATGCAATTTCCAGAGTTATGATAACATTATCTGAACCCTTTTACCTCATCACCTTATTTATACCATCAATATTAGCATAATCAGTTGTCACCCTTGGTTTTCTCTTTGTCTCTTTCTCAGTTTCTGCTGATTAAGTATCTACTGCCACTTCTTTAATAACCACTTTCAGAAAAATGGCTGATTCTCACAACTCTGGCACAGAGTTCCAGTCTCTTCAGTAAAGAAGAGACTCTTCAGTAAAGGGCCATGACTGTACCTGCTGTATAAATCAAGCATGCAATTACTAGCACTGAAGAGTAGAAATGGCTCCCAAATACTTTGCTTCCTATGATAACTCGCACATCTAGTAACAGGACAAACTTTTAGACTAAGTGTTTAACTAATAGGCATTGTAAATGGGGGAATACATCTAATGAATTTGTTATTTTAACTGGGCTGGTACATGCTGGATCAAGAAATATTTGCAATTAAAATTTGCAAATATTTGGGTAAGTGGCATAGCTAGAGATAAAACATTTTATTTGAAGCATTCAGATTCCCAGAAGAAATTAAAGGAATCCAGGATTTGACTGGTTTTGGAGGTTCAAAAAAAAAATGGTCTTTCAACTAATTTTTATACTATATCAAAACACAGTCAGCAGTGCACTCTACAACTGAAATTAACTTTAAACTTGGAAATAAATAGACCTACTAATATCCTAAACAGAATGTAATCCACAGGGAAGAAAATTTCAAGGGAATCACTACCTTCACTGGGACTTTGTTGTTACTATTGATGTTATGAAATGGCTGTCTAAATCCCCAGAAGGATAAACTCTTTGGAAATATTAGGGAAAGATATAGCAAGAAGGAAAGAAAGGAAAGAGAACACCATCAGAAAGAGCAATGAAACCCTTATGTAATTATCTTTTGTACTATTAAATACATCTTGAAATCTTGTGTTACACTGTAACATCCAGAAGATACCACAAAGCAGAAAGCCATGCCTGTCTATCAGATGAAGTAATAATCTTTCTGTCTAGGGAGTGCTCAAACTCAGAGCAAAGTCTTTGATCATAGGATGTGTCCCTGCTGGGAGAAAAACAGCATGAAGTGCTTTTGTATTTCCCTGTGAGTATGGACCATGCTGTAAGTTACATTGACAAGTTGACAATCATGTCAACTTATTTGAAGTTACAATTCATCTTTCTGTGCAGATGAACTTTAAATTATAGATAATTGATTGCTGTTTGACTGGACCCCTCAGCTCATTAACTAGAATAGGAAAAGATCTGTTGCTCTTTTAACTAGATGGATTTCTTCCACTGGGAATATGAATGGAATCTTGCTAATTGTCACTCTTAGACAAGGCTTCCTAATGATTCTGCTCTTGAAGTAGTACCATTAAACTGAAGCTAAAGTTTTAAAATAAAATAGATCCTTTATTTCAGGAAAATATACTGCTGATTCAAAAAGGTTGACCTGATGATCCAATAGATCTTTGTCAACTTTAATGAAATACCATACCGATTCAGGAACATCACCAAAACCTGTGTTTCAAAGGCAGGCTATTCATTCCCTGCTAAGCTGTCCTGTGCAATGTTTCAGAATAACTGAGAAAATGGCAAAAGATCCATGCCTTGAGAACAATCTGTTTTAATCAGGGTTGAATGCAGACCTGACAAGAATAGTGATGGTATTGAGCAATAGCTGAAGATCTTTCTTTAACCTCAGAAAGACAGATGGCGGTAGGAGGAAGTGCTGTATTCAATAGTAAAACTTTTCCTTCATTGACATAACAGATATTCTGTGGACACAGATTTCACTTCTATTTGTACAATGATAAGGGCAGTAAGCCAGGGTAGGCCTTTAAGTCATTGTGGCAGAACTATACTGTCACACATCAGCTGTATAGCAGGTAGAGCTCGATGGTCTTGGAAAAACTGAAGTACTATAATTGAACATCCTTTGTTATTGAACCCACCCCACAAAGTTAAGAGATAGGTGTTTCCTGAGCAATGGCTACCAAACTCTTTCTCCCGTTGTCAGTTTATCTGAAATCAAGGTTTTCATTCATCCTTCCTTCACAGGTGTTTCATACAAATTTTTGAAAACTCTTCAAAATTTAAAAAAAAAGTGAAACAGACTTTAGGGGTAATTAGCCTGGTTTCCTCTGTGTGTGTGTCTGTGTCTGTCTGTGTGCCCTACCTGATTATTTTTGAAAGATTGTTTTGTTCAAGCAGATCTTGCACACAAAAAAAAAAAAAAACCAAAAAAGACAAAACAAAACAAAAACCAACCAAACAAAATAAAAAAATACAAACAACAAACCAGAGACCTTGGGGATATCAAATATCTGCAAATTTTGTGAAAAAGGACATCTGAATGTGTGTTTTTATCAGAATTCTCTAATTAATGCCCTTGGTATAGAAGAGAGTTTATTGTTAGATTTCCCTGACATTCACATGAAATGGTTCAAATGAATACCTTAACCCTCTAAGAAAATAATTATAGAATCATTCAGGTTGGAAAAGATCTTTAAGATCATCAGGTCCAACCATAAACTTAGCACTACCAAGTCCACCACTAAACCATGATGCTAAGCATCACATCTTCATGTCTTTTAAATAACTACAGCCATAGTGACTCAACCATTTCCCTGGGCAGCATGTTCCAGCATTTGCCATCATTTTTGATGAGGAAATTTTTCCTAATATCCAATCTAAATCTCCCCTGGTGCAATTTAAGGCCATTTCCTCTTGTCCTCTCGCTTGTTACTTGGGAGAACAGACCTATCTCCACATCACTACAGCCTCCTTTTGGGTGGTTGTAGAAAGCAAGTTCTCCCCTCAGCCTCCCTTTCTTCAGGTGAAACATCCCCAGTTGCCTCAGCCAGTCCTCATAAAATTTGTTTTCTAGACACTACAGCAGCTTCATTGCTCTTCTTTGAATGTGCTCCACTGCCATAACAAAGAAACTTTCAGCATCTTAGAGTTTGTAAAATCCAATGATCATAGAAATTCAGGCTTCATTAATTCTTATCTGAAGCAACAGCTTCTGGAGTCACACTATTTTAAAGATTACTCTATTATATTTTGTAAAAGTTCTACATCTCAAGACAGAAAAACAAAGCTCGAAAACTGCCCTAAATATGATATGGACCAAAAAGCAGTAAAGCAAATAATTGGATGTCATATTTTCACATGGTCACTAAAAAAAAAAAAAAATATATATATATATATAATTCATGTTTTTGGACTGTCTTACAATTCTCAGATATGTGGGGCTGACAATAATATGCTGAATCCTTCCAAACTGTTAAATACAACGTCACCTGGCTTATGTGTAAAACACTAAGTCAGAAGAATACAGTTGTTTTGTACAGCTTGTGAATTAACTGTTTACTAATATTTAATGCTAAGGAACCAATAGCTGAGCTTTGCAGTAAAGCATTCAGGAATAATGTTGATTTTAGTTTTTAGATACTGATTGTAAAATATTAACATTCTTAAACTACTGTTTTAGATTCATCATGAAAATTAATTTTACTGATCAAATGAATTTTAACTCTGCACAATGTACATCTTTTTGACATAAGTGATTAATCAAAATTTCTTTGCATTCTACCCTAAGAAGAACAGCAAGGAGAAAGCAAACATGCCATAACAACTTTTCTCATTAGTTTAATACAGTCCAAGACAAAAGTCAGATGTTATGCTAACCAGAACTTTAAACTTTCCAGTAGAGGATTTTAATTAATCTCTTTAGACTTATGACATTAGTGACTATAGTAAACTTTATTCCACCCAAAAAAAAGTGCTTATTCAATGACTACCTCTAGCAGAGGCTCCCCAAATGAATTTGTCAAGAAGTTTTTCCCCAGAGGATAAATTCATCTTTCTCTGCAGACAGTTCCATTGCAGCTCATTAGACAAAGCAAATATAAGTAAGACATGATCTGCCTGTAAAGTATGGGCAAAATTTATTTGCAAAGCAAAGTTGATCCCAGGAAGAAGGGAGGGGTTGGGGGAAGGTGTTTTTAAGATTTGGGTTTATTTCTCATTATCCTACTCTGATTTGATGGTAATAAATTAAACTGATTTTTCCCCATGTCAAGTCTGTTTTGCCCATGACAGCAATTGGCAAATGATCTCTCCATGTCCTCATCTCAGTCAATGAACCTTTTGTTATATTTTCTATCCCTTGTCCACATGAGGAGGAGAATGACAAAAAGGCTTTGGTGGGCACCTGGCATCCATTCACAGTCAATCCAACACACTAGTAATGTCAGCAGAAGAGGCAGTAGTCACCTAAAAATGTTATCCCATGCATGAGGGTGGCATCTTGGATCCCTTGATACAGTGTTTGTTGATGTGAGAGATGCTTGATTATTTTCCATCTGAACTAAAGTAATACTGTAAGTGCTTTCCTCAGTATAAAATACATAAATTTAAAGCAATTATGGAGTCAAAGGACAGGAAAAGAAAAATATGCGTAGGTCAGACCCTCACTTTTTCCAGCACTGCCTTTCTATGTGCTTCTGAACATTTACAGATGTCTTAAAGGAAATTTATATTGTATCTCTATATGTTTTCACAATCTTAAAAAAGAGCTACTTTTAATATGGCAACCTTGGCCAGAGTGAAAGCACACCAGCACAGACTCCCATGTCTGGTCTGTAATCCAACTTGACAGAATTATAGCAGTGCCAAGACTGGTCCCAAAATATCAAATATACCTATCACCATGTCTCCACAAAACTGTCTAGCTGGTTTGAAGAAACATGTGGTCATAGTAACTGAAAGGCAGTAGGTAGGAGACAGTCAAAAGGCATCAGTGAAAGGTGATAGAACTTCTAATGCTGTTCTGGGTGGCAAACCCCCTTGAAAACAGCAACCCCTTGCTATTAATTATGAATTAATGAGATCTCTATCATATGTTGGTATATGTCATATGTTATATCCACTTGTGGAACACACCTACCCAGAACTGGGTATCCAGGTTTCTCCGGTGTGGAGAAAATATTAAGAGAAACAGTCATAGCTATCTGAGCAGCACTCTCTCCTACTCTAACACAAAATGTACGCAAGGAATGTGACTGTACGTACTGTAGAAAACTCTAACATCAAATTCCCCTCCGTGGGACTAGATTGACTTGCACCAATTGGAATAACCTTGAGAACAGCTTACTCAGTCCCATAACATGACTCTGACCTGAGGGTCATCTAATAATCTTTATGCTAATGAGGGATTAGTCTACTGTTGATGCTGATGGTGATAGTTATAGGAGAGACACTTTCCAAGAGAGAAACTTTCACTTTTCCTTTCTCTCATAGTGACTACATTTGGAATTCCAAATTGCAAAAGTTGCCATGTTATCTTTTGATTTGTTATAGGAAATTCTTTAATTCAATACCAAAAATAATGTTAGTATCTTCCTCTGGTTGTAGATGTTGGCAGTTTTGTTTATTTGTGTTTTTTAAAAGATCCTGGAATTTTCTTTTAAAAAAATAATAATAATCTAATTGTATAGTGCTTAATACTATTATTAAGACATGGCTCCGAAGGTCTGTTATCACACTACTGTTCTGTTATTCTTGTTGTTTCCCCTGTGAGGATTTGAGTTATTTTCACCTGAAATAAAGGCCACACTTGTAAAAATGAAAAAGCTTTTTACAGGCCTGTTTATATGCAAGGTGAAACATTTAATGCAGAACCCAGTAGATATCAGGAGTGAGCATATTTATTGCAATAATATTTACAATTTTATCTTGTTCTGGAATTCAGTTTTCATCTCTTTGAGATGCAGTCCTTGCTGTGCCATATAAATTCTTATATCAGTTTCTGGTTCAATTTATCATTGCACCTTAGGTGGCAGGAAAAATATTCTTCTCCATACTAAGGACTAGTAGATCCTCCACTTGAATACTATTCAGAATCTTATTTGGAAGATATATCGAGGTAGGAATAGTAGTATAAATGGGGCAAACCTATATATCATCATAACTTCAAGGTGATTTTCAAGGTGATAGATGATGTACAAAACTCTCCTTTTATCTTGTGTTCCTGTTGTTTTGGAGTATTTTTGAGTAGAAATATTTCACAGTATTAGGAAAACATACACACACCATGTTTGAGTAATTTATGTAGTAAGAACTACATAGGGATAGTCATCAATTTTATAAGATATGTCATCCTGAAAATCAAAACAATGAAAAGTATGGGAAATATAAAATATCAGTAATTTTGTGAGTTTCACATGGTTTTTACAATTGCTCCAACAGCAACTTTTGTAGAGAGATTAATTACCACCTGGGGCTAACACTACTCATGTGAAGCTATTAAATTATGATCATTGTTTAACACAATTCTAGATACTGCAGTGTTTTGCTGCAGTACACACACACATGTAAAAACACAGAGCTGCAATTTCTGAGTGGAAAAAACCTGCCACCCTACACCCCTTAGCATGTAGTACATTTCTCACACTTTGAAGCAACTCTGAACATAATAAACAATAAAGTTAATTATCACCTTTTCCACAATACCCATAACACATGGCCATATGTGTAATGATGGAATATTTTACTTAAAAAAGAAAGAATGAGGAAAAAAATAGAGAATATCATAATAACATGTTTGTTGAAAGACGTGATTAAATTGTTTTGAATCTTCTAGTTAATTGCTGGAGATCTTTGTCTCCAGGAAACTTTTACCTACTGAGAAAGACAAGGAAAACATAACACTTTCCCCTGTCTTACAAAGAAACAGTTTACTATTCCCTTGCCAAGGACTGTTGTTCTGTTATGTTTCATTTTCATAAGAGGGAAGGGAAGTGTTTTGATATCCACCTCCCTTTATGCCAGTTTGTAACTTTATTAAGTTCAATGAATACCAATATTTCACTGTTTAAAGGTTCCTTGTGACCAAGATGTACTCTTGTCAAATAGCTTTTATTTTTCATTTCATTTGAACAGAATTTCTTGAAAGACTCAGTTATTTGAGTCAGTGTATTTTAATGGATGAAAGTGTTTTTTCATTTAACCTCTGGGCCTTTGGAACTTGTCTGACCCAAGAAATAATGAAATGAGATTTGATGTCTTGCTGACTACTTTGTATCCATCTTATAAAAATGGTATAAGTGGACTGCTTAGTAGTTAGTAGTTGCTACTCGTCCTGAGACAGCCTTCTTCATCTCAAGAGGAGACTGGAATATGAAGATGTTGATTGTGCTGGGCAACAATTTGAGAAAGCAGGGAGGGGGTTATGTTTTATACTTTAGCTTATTGTTCTAATTGTTTTCTAGCAAAATACTTATATTGTCCTCAATGGTGTCTTGCAATACCACTCTCACCTTCTTTTTCTCTTGCTTCTTCTTTTCTGTAACTTTATTTTAAGATATGCCAAAAGAAAAGACACAATTTTAATTTCTACATGTATACTATACATTTCAAAGTGGAGTTTGCACCAGTTGTCCCCATAGGAAGACAGAAAAAGTAACAGTAAAGGACAGAAAACATCCCTAGAACATTTTTATATTTTAAGAATTCCATTTCTAGCAGCAATATTATTTTTGCCTATGAGAAGAATATAAAATTTTAATTTGGAAGACTATGTAAATTTATTTTTCAACAAGATGCCAATGTATGTGATGTCTCAAATAGGCTACTTTAGAAGTATATGGCCAGCTTCTGTGTAATCTGTGTCTCCCTGTTGTGGTGATTTAGACCCAGCCGGAAACTGAGCAACATGCAGCACTCACTTGCTGCCCCCATCCCCAGATGTGAAGAAGAAGGGAAGGAGAAGGAGAAAAAGTACAAAACCCCACGGCTTGAAATAAGGAGATTTTAATACAACAACACAACAGAAGTAATAAAAACAACAACAGCAATGAAACAATACACAAAAGGTGTGGTGTCAAATGAACCAAGAAACACTGTACAGGTTTGACCGCCCACCTGAACATGTGTGCTTTGCCTCATCAGCCTCCTGCCTTTATATAGCAGACATGACATCAGTATGGTATGGAATAATCTATTGCCTGGTCTGGTTATATATCCTAGCTGAGGCCCCCCTCCCAGCTTCTGGTGAAAGTTAACCTTATCCTAACCAAACCCAGGACACTTCTATTTGCATAACGTGAATTTAATGCAAAGTAACCTGCTATGTGACTCCTGCTTTTTCACTGTGGAGAGAACATGCCTGCATTCTACAACAGAAAAATAAAAAATGGCTGTGTGCATTAGAATTAAAGAAAAAACTCTCATGTATTCATTTGTGGAATCAGAAATTTCTCTGCTTTAAAAATAAGAAAATTGTTTGTCTTTTATTAGGTTAAAACTTATAAACTGAAGAAAGCTGTCAGGTATGACATTTCTTATAGTCCCTAACACTCCTTCTGCTTCCATCACTGTGAGCTTCCATCATCTGTGAGCTTTACCTGTCTCTACCCAGCTGCCTTCCTACTTCTCTTCTTCTTTTATTCACTTATTTTTCTTGTTTTATTTCTTTATTTCCAACTCTTCCTAATTGTCTGCTAAAGCAATATATAACCCAGCTTCAGCTCAGCTCTACAGGATTTTGCCTAAAGTCTTTTAGTGTTTGTAATGTGTGCCTCCTAAAAGTACTAATTAATTTCTACCAGGAGGTGTAAGGTCAAGAGTAAGATTTTACACTAGATTAAGTTTGACAAAGTAGGAGGTACTAGTATGTGTGCGAGACTGTATTGCTGTATTAGAGTTGAGAAATCTTCATTTTATCCTTTGCTTTGGGAGAAGGATCCAAATTAATGAACACTCAAAAAGCATTTAGTCTGAAATACAGAACCTAATGCATAGTACCTAAAAGATGAGATCGTCAAATTTGAATCCCTTTAACAAGTCCCATCCCTCACTTTCTGCATTCACCTTTACTGTAATTTTATTTTAAAGTGGATATTTTTAGAAAGAGTTGGAGCTGACAGTACAGCCATCAAAAGCTGAATTCTATGGCCTTGGTGGATGTCAGAAATGTTGAGGTGCATTGGATAGGTAAGAGTACATATGAAACAGAAAGTCTCTATCACCAGCTGTCCTGGCTAGAAGAACTCTCCCCCAACCTTCAAGGACATTTGGCAATTGTTTATCCTGTTGTATTAATATAACCCACAGTATCACAAAAAGTTTGGTTTAAAATATGTATTTTTCAAAAGTGAAGCTTTTGTTTTCATTGAATATGAAAAGTAGCATACCACTGCAAAAAAAGTTTCACAATTTTCTTTATTATGTAGCAACAGGTGTCAGTTATAGATAAAATAGAACAGTTAAGATCATATATGGGTATAAACCTTTTTTTTTTTTTTTAAACATCATTCAGAAAACTACATTGAAATATTTAGAAATACAATAATGTTGATGTTCCTCATCTATTAATTCAACATTTTTGTAGGTTTATTCAAAATATAGATCTAATTTCCTTGTTTCCTTGAAAACCTTTGTCAGATCCAATCTATGACTTCAAGATCAAAATAATATAGTTTAAATATCTCCGAATCTGATCTGAAAGACATACATGGACTAATATAAGACACAGCAGTATTTCTTAAGTGATAGCTTACAATCCCAAAGAAAAAGGGGTCATAGAAAGGGACTGTAGCAGTTACGAGGTGTTGAAAACTGTATTGATCTAAAGTAAAGGAAATCTTACTCTGCTTGCCATTATGGTTCTATAAAAACATTTGCTGTAAACTTCTTAAAGCTCATATAAATGATAGGTTAGAAGTTACGACATTTTTTTCATTTGTAATTTTCATGATTTGCATTTGTTTAATTACTGTGGTGAACCGATCAAAGAAGTGTAAAGCAAGATGGATTAGTAGAGTCTCTGTATGTTAATGCTATGCCAGTGATGTTATTCATTTTCATTGATTTCTTTGAAATTATATTGTGTAACTAAAGCCTAAGTTAACTAGAATTTTTAACTGAGGATCACAAGTTCTGACATTTCCATTATCAGCATTCTAAAGGAAATTTAGAACATAATTGAAAATCTAATAACAACAGTACTCATACAATTTTTAGTCTGTATTTTGAATATATTGACTAGTACTATCTGCTTCCCAGGAAACAGAATTTCTAAAAATGTTTGATTTGTAAATATGCTACGATTTATTTGAAAATATTATATTTCTAAGGTAAACATTTATTCCATAGATAAAAATGATATAACACTCAAATCTTGGCTGTAACTGTCTTAAATACTGCATAGAATTAGTTATATGAATATGCATATAAATAGTTTTTATAAGTAAATAAATAGACTTTTAGTCTCAAAATGAAAAAAAAAATATTCTTTTGTTATATTCCCACTGAGGTTTTTTTTTTTCAATAAACACTTTCTAACACAGCATCTATTTTCTCTTTTCTTGTATTTTATTTCATGGGCATTGTTTCACCAAAAAGAATCCATATGAAACAAAATCCTGGCTACCTTTAAAATGTGAATCCACAAATTAATAGCTAAAAAAATTTTCCACAGACATATATTGTTACCAGTGATTATGCATTTGGAAATTTTAGAGACATTTTGGTCACATATTTCATCAACAGTTACAGGCAAAAATTTAATTTGTTAATTTAAATAAAAATCCTCAGCAATAGTTCAGCATATTGAGAAGTCTTAATAGGTGACCCTTAAACTAGTTTCACAGTTCTGTGATTCTAAATTTTATGTGTTGTTACATGCAGATAATGATGCCCTAGAGCAGATTTATTCAATGTGTGTTTTCATTGTTGGGGCTTTTTTCATTCTACTCATCATTTTTAAATGATAGAGAGATGGGTGTTATACTGATTTGTATTTTAGCATCACGAAAAGGGTCTATTTAGAAAGATTCAGCAACCATGTTTCAGAGATTAATTTGCAAAGATACACATTACTTGAATATCTAAAAATAGTGTTGCCAAGCAACAAGCTAAAATACAAGAACGTTACTAGAAGAAACTAAAATACTTGTACAGTCTAACAATGTATGCAGATTAATTCTATCCTGTAAACCTAGAAGACTTTTCTGATGACATATTTTTAGTATGTAATTTTCAACTTACGTTCATCATGGTACAGGTTCTTCAAAGATCTGTGTTTCTGAAATACTTGCCTTTCTGACATGATTTGAAGACATTAAAAAAAATGTTTGAAACAATGCCAGTTGTGTTTAATTATTCATTATGGTACTGAACTAGTATTGGTATTCTGTGGGACTAGGGAGTAATACTGAGCAATGCTTGTGGTGATGTTTCCAGATCTAGTTTGTTCTTTGAAGCTTATGCCTTTGTACACAGACCATTTCCCAAGGGACAGGGTGATATTTTCAGGCCAGCAGAAATGGTAATTGTGTCGAAACTGTACAGTGAGCGACGAGGTTCTCTAGTGTGATAGAGGGAGACTAAAAGAAACTGCAGGGTCTAATTACAGTCTGAAGATCCACAAACTGTGAAGAGGAAGAAGCCTAGACTATGCATTTGGCATTGATTTGTGAGCCTTTATTAACTTTCCAGAAACACTTCACTGTTACAAAAGATAAAGGTTTACATAACAAGAGCTGCACCTTTCAGTTTTACAATCCTAGGTAGTCTAACTGCTTTTAAAAAAGTGTCACCTAAGAAGTCAGAGTCCATTATGCAAAGCAAAATAACCACTTTCATTCCTGCATTGGTTTATAGTAAATTTGAAAACAGATTTCCAGTTCGCATTATAAAAGTCTGTACTAGAAGAATTCCAACTCTTCTGAATTTTGCTTCCTCCACAGAGAACTTCAGTGGTGAAAATTTAACCCTGATGAAGCAATTTTCAACAAAACAAACTTTCTAATAGAAAAAGTTAACTTAAATTATATCACTGGTCAATCCATACACATTGGATTACTGATAGTCTTTACATCAGCTTCCTCAAAATTGAGAGAAGTATGTACAACTGTTAATGACATAGGAAAACAAATAAACTTAATGAAATGTAATACTCTTTGTTTTCTCAGGGAGCAAAAGTCACTAATCCATTCGTAGTCTTTCATTATGGCCAAATCATATGAGGAGGTAGGAAAGGAAATTGAAGGACCAAAGAAGGCAGGACACATAATGTCACATCGTAGGTGAGATCATGGGGTAGGACTGATACAGAGAGGCCAGAGAGAACCAAAGCAGGGTGGCACTGTTACAGAAGAACCCTGGAGGATGAGTGACATTCCATCATGGGGTACTGTGTGGGAATTGGTGGAGCAGCCTGGATGCAGCCAGCAGGACAGCGGTGTGAATGTGGAAGGGGACCCTGATTCTGAATCTCCTTTAGAGGGGGAACCCTCCATAGCAGGGAGGGTGACTAGAGTGATTATCTAAACATCATACTATGTTTCTTTTCTTCTTTTACAATTATTTTATTTCCATTGCTTAGAATTTATAAAGATTTAGCTTGGCAGCTGTCTTTCTTTCCAAAGTTCTTTAGGCTCTAGTGGTGTCCTTCTGTTCTTTTCCCACATACTGAAAAAGTAACTAGGTACTAATATCCTACATGGTATCAGGAATCTACCAACGTAACACGTTAGCTCACAGCTATACCTCAGCTGACAGTTTGCACAATGACTCCCTACTGGGGTGTTGAACATTCTCATCTTCTAACATCACCTGCCATACCACCCTGCTAGCACATCCAGTATAGAAATATATTTGTCAGAAGACAACTCTTCTATATTTTTTCTGTTGTTGATAGTAAAAAAAATACTGTCTTTTATATATGTCTTTAGGAGTTTAGTTTGGGAGTGTATCAACATCTGTATATAAATAACTGTATCTTTTATTTACTTCCTGTAATACCAACTCATTTGGAATTATTTTTCTATTCATTTTCTGGCAGAGTATATACTCGAAAATTAACCAGTGACTGGGAACACTCAGAAGATGGGACACACTCATCTGTGAAATTAACAAAATAGTTGCTTGTATAGTTTGCATCTGTACCTACTTATACTTTCCCAAGGAATTCCCAAACATGGTTTGGGAGTTAACATACCAAAGATCTTTCCCAGTAGTAGAGTACATGAGCTTAATAGTGCAAAAACATACTGTTCTGTGTCTGCTGGCCTTATTTCCAATTACAGATATAGCATATGATTCCATAAAGTTAGTTTCAGCTCTTTTGTTAAATAAGGTGAGTATAGCCCCCACTTTCAGTCAAGTGAGTGCCTTTCCCAGATTATTCCCATCTTGGGATTTATCAAGGGTGAATTTGACCTGCAGAATTGTGAGAGAAGACCAACATGCAGCGAACCCCCACAAATATACAATCTCATGCTATTAAAAATGCTATTTCACAGATTTCCAAACAACAGAAAATGTATTTTTCCCCATCAGGATTACCTGATAGTGAAAGCAAATATAATGTGATTTTTGCAATGTGTATCAGATGAAAAAAAAATAAATCGAGATGGACAAAATAATAAAATATTCATAAGTAATTTCCTTAAGCTGAACTTAAAATACCTTCTTATTCAGAAAGCTTCTTTGAGTTCCCATGTGAGATTCTTCAATTTTTCAATTCTGTTTTTAACAATGAAAACAGTAGCTCAGACTTATTTTCTTCCTGGGCCTTTTTTCACTCCTTCTTGAGGGAAGGAGTGAACTAGTTTTCTTATGCTTCAAGCATCACACCATCAGGCTCAATCTGTTCATTTATTGACAGTCTTTAACAGCTATCTCATCAAATATTATGTTCAGATACTAATTTGTCTCATCTTAAAGCAAGGTATAGCTTACTGAATGCATGAAAACATGTAAGTATGGACTTGATGTATCTAGTAATAAAATCAGGATACCTAATCTGTAAGTAGATATTACTTTAGTTTCATATATATCGTGTCAATAAGTTATAAAAATTCAATGACAAATTAATGGCATCAGTGCATAGCTGATTAGAAACAATTAATTTGCCAGTCTTTCCCACCTTTCTACCCATATCTTGCTCATTCTACCAATTCAAATTATTGACTCCATTCACTGAAAAACACTTTTGTTTATAGCTCAGAACTACATCCCTTCCATTATTCTGGTTAAAAGTCAAAAGAAAAGTCTGTAAATGTTCACAGAGCTGCTTCAGGGACAATCAAGGCAATGGGAATTATCTAGTAGCTTTTGATGTGTCTAAATAAAAAATACGTTCTTCTAAACTTAAGCATAAACCAACAACTGTTTTTGAAAATTACTGAAATTAAATTATAAAAGTTGACCTTCTGGCATACATTTCTGAATTACATGGAGTTGCAGATCATTTGTTGATTAGTTTGTTGATTTTTTTGTTTTGAGTTTGTTGGGGTTTTTTTCATTCACCACTGATATTTTGTGTTCTTAAACTTCAAGACCCTGATACTTAATAGATGTTGGCTGTGTTGGAACTACTTGCTTCTTGATGCTGAAGGTCATATTACCTATAGAGGAATCAACAGCTGTTAAAACACTTTTAACAAAGTCAATAACACACCCTTAGCTGAGGAGGTTTGGATGGTGAATTCACAGAGCTGGTTGGTATGTATCCAATGGACTTGCATGGACATGCAAACAGTCTTGACCTTTCTTTTTCCTGCCACAATCTTTTTTTAACCATCTTTGTTTGCCAAAGTATTTTTTTCTATTTTAAAGATTGCATGTTACTAAAGTAACTAGTATTATGAAAGAAAGAGGGAAAAAGAAAAACAACAAACCAACCATTTTGAAATGTGTCAGTTCGGCACTGGTATGGAAAAATGTTAAAGAAAAAATTTCCATGGAAAACAAGAATTTTCACTTATATTATGATGAGGACAAGAATGCTTTTGCAGAGTTTTCTCCATCACCTCCCATCAACTACCTGAATCTAGACTCAGGAGTTTCTGTAAGATCTTTACTTTAGCAATAAAAACATTAACAGAAGAGTTCTCTTGATTTAAGAACTTATTTTTTTAAAAAATCCTATTTTTAGAAATGGGATTTCTATTTCCATTTCCTTGGATATTTTCCTAGTCAGTTCATTCTGAATCCTAAGCAGCCTGGAGCAGATGTCTGTCTAACACAAGAATACTTTCCCAGATTGTGACCAATCATTATGGTGGCACTCAGTGTATTCTACCTCTCATTTATTGATAGAGCTGTTACAAATACTGATACAAATCCACAGGGAGACAAATCAATGGTAGCCTGCTGACCCATTTTATCTATGATCAATGATCTGATTGCTATTAGCACTGAAGAGACCATTTCAAATATTCTCAGTAAATCTTTAAAGGAATAGCTCATGGAGGAAGACTTGAAAAAATCTTAATCTTGGAAATTCAAGAATTCCATTGCAAAATTTGCATCTTTATCAGATAATTCCTTAAATACTCCAGAAACGGTCATTTCCAAAAGTAGGATATGTTAATCAAAAAATTGAATGGTATGGAAATTGACTATGACTTCTAATTTACATCGTTGTCTCTGATTCAAGGGAAGCAGTTACATTCAAAAGAGACAGACACTTTTGAAATACTTGGATAATACTTCCATTTTCTGTGGGATGATTTATGAATAAATTCAGGCATTCAGGTTGCAGAAACAGACAAAATAATTCTACAGATTAGCACTGATTGATCATTGAAAATGTCTGCCTCATCTGTTGACTATAACAAAAGGGTATGAAAAACAAAATTATCAGTACTGCATTTCTCATTAAATACACTGCAATCCACACAAATGAATTAGGGAATATCAAAAGAGTTAGAATCTGCTAAAGAAAACTTTATCATCAATAATGAAAAGCTAAAAACCAGTCATTTTTTCATTAACACATTTTCAGTAGAAAATAAACCCCTACTATTTCAACACTCATTTATAATTAAATAATAAGCCTCTTTTGTGGGATTTGAAGTCACCTGAGCCACAGTTAAAAATCTGGCTTTACTGAAGTCTAATCCACATTTCTCTTACCAATGCACTTTCTTCCTGAGCTATGTCTTAGTCACTCATGGAAAATTTACTTTTTGCTAAACGTGGTTACATGGCAGTATGTGGGGCCAAAATGTTAAACCACAACGTCTTTGTGTTTCCCAAAAGAACCGTGTAATCTAATTAGAAGCAATCCTATAATTACTTTTTCAATAACTCAGACCTTTTCCAGCCGCTTTTCACAAAAGCTTGTGAAATGACCTCCCTTTCAACAGATTCCTCACAGTTAACAGCATACCAGAAGATGTGTGTTTGTTGTCAGCCATCAGAATAAATGCAAGTGAGGAGCTGCTACTCTGGAGAAGAAAATTACAATGAATTTCTGCCAGCCCTGGAAGGCTTATGGTGGTAGATGAATATAAGTTCCCTATATCCCTTATATAATGACTAAAACTGTAAAGAAGTCATTCCCACAGCATGGATTTTACAGCCTTATCAGCAGGTTTGTGACCAAACTGTAAATTTATTCCCTGACCTCCTTACACAGTTTCTCCCCCTACTAGTCCTGTACTTTCTTCTTTCCATAATAAAGATCCACAGTTTACAAACATTACTGTGAAATCGGCTATTGTTTCCCAATCTGCTCTGCGTGTCAGTATGAGGCTATGCTGGCCCAATCTCCTACTGTTATACACTGACTTACATTTAAAAGGAATAAACTTCATTTTGAGTTCATTTGAGTTCAAAGTCCAGAGCAAATTTAAGAACTGCAATTCTGCTCAGATATGAAAATGTCAAATCCACTGAATTTTACATCAGTCAAGAACTTGTCAAGAATTTTGTGCCAAAGTTAACAGAAGTTCCCTAAATCAAGTTAATTAATTCTTGTAACTTAATATAGGTAATTTATAATAAATGTAATACTGGATGTGTTTTCAGTTGATATATTCTTGAACATTTACATAGTTTTCACTTTTTACCTTAGTGTAAATGTTGGCTTAAGTTTGCGGGAGAGTAATTTAGACCTGAGTGATTCTGTGCCCCAGAGTTATTTTTTTACATAGTTCATTCAATCTAGTTTAATGTTCTAACATAACCTAGTTCAGGGGCCCCTAGCTATTTTACTCATTTTTAAACATCTCAGGAAGGCAGCAGCAGAACATACCAAAGATGACAGCAATTGCTTGTATTTCTCAATACTGCTTAGATTATGTCACTTAGTTTGCAGGAAACAAAGGGTCCCATTATTTTCCCATCAGTGTTTGCCTCTTTTATCTTCTCTCTGGTGTTCTCTTCTGTGTCTTTTAAAATGCATAGGTTAGTTCTTAAAATAACCTTAAGAACTAGGATGGAATTTGGGGGAAACAAGAATTTAAAGTAATTTACAAAAGAATTAATGCAGAGCCATTTTCCCTGGCCAGCTCTTATCTTCATCGAGTATCACTTTCATAATTCTCTATTACCCTGCTTCCCTTCCTTGCTGTCATCTTCTGTGTGTTGTAAAAATGACTTCTGAGAAACTTTTCTCATCATTAATTCATTATCGTTGTCTTTAATAGGCAGTACATCCAGTGCTCTTATAGCCATGACTTTTTCTGGTTTCTACATTTTATTTCTCTGTGTACTTTACATATTTCACCATGTTATTTAAATACACTTTACTTGAATAATCCTCTTAAAATTAAATGGTCTGAGTGTACTTTGGTTTATTAACTTCTTCTGTCCAGATTAACTGCTGAAGTAAATGAAAGCTTAAACAGCTGGATATTTGCAGGTCTGTTCTTAGTTGTGCCTGGAATGTTTCCTCATCTTGTCTAAATAACTTTTTTTGTTAGTGTCTTAGAAGATAACAGATGCATTTCTTTTTAAAGTGTATCCTTCTACATTAGATAGTGAAACATTAATTCTGGGAGTTGTCTGTTTTGAAGAGAACTCTTATTATTAATATTATTATTTTGTTTTCATTTATCTATTTAGCCTTTAACAAAGCATGCCGTGTTTTTAATTTTTGAAATGTACTGTTTTTCTCCCACAGTGCACAAAGATGAATCAACTCTAAACCAATATAACAGGACCAGTTGCTCCAAAAATGTAAATCCATTAAAAATTTTTAATCTCTTAGGCAAAGGAAATGCAGCACTTCCTGTAAATGTCTTACCCCATATTTTCTTCTCTTATTAGGTTTAGAGATAGCTAATGGCTGTCTATAGAAGTAGTCAGTGTGTTTCATACATACCAAGAAAATCCTCCAACTTCTCCTTCAAAGTGTAAGACCTTCTTGTGAAAGTCATATTTGATGCATTCTGAATTAAACGGTGATTGAATAAATGTTGTACATCTGAAACAGCAAGAAAGAAGAGTCAGATAAAAAGCTGGATCCATTAGGAACTTGGGGAAGATCAGGAAGAGCAAAATCAAGTATCCAAACTCCAGATGCTTCTTAAGCTCATCGGTCTAATTCAGACATGATGGAAGATATCTCCTTCCACGTGAGATCTGTACTCTTGACCGTAGTTAAAAGCTCCCATTCCTTCTGCAGTTACTTTTTTTTTTTTTTTTTTAGCAACAAATGTTTTGTCCAAAATATATCAGATCCTTGAAGGGAGACAGAGTGCCTAAAGTAGAAGTTTTACTGAAATTCCAGCAATAGAACTACTCAGTCAAGCTGGGTTTATTGTTCCTTTTTTAGTCTTACTTTCTTGAAACACAGCTTGATTCAAAGAGGGAGTCTGCATATATCAATATTTTAGAAAGTTTATGTTTTCTTGATAAGTATCTAATCCAGAAAGGCATGTCTGAATCCAAGAGACAGAAGAAATGAAACCACAGTTTGGTTCTCAGAGGAAGTCTTTCCCAAAGAGCTTTTAAGCGATCATCAATACGTGATCCTTCAGCTGAGCTGTAAAACATGCTAGAACTGATTTTTTCTTGACCCTCCCCCTCTAGAAGACAGGGGCATAGCTTTATTTAAACCCTTCAGTCTCATTCAAGTCTCTCTTAACTTAGGTTGCAAATTGCCTAATATATAGATTTTTAGGTCTGGGCTGGGGACCAAACTGTTCAGTTCTCTTAGGACTTAGATAATTCTGCGTGTGCATACAAGCAGAACTTATGGATTTATAAAACATTCATGTCAAAACCGAAGAACCTTCAGTGTTAGTTGTTAAATGGAATCCAGAAAATGGAAGGAGATATTTCCAAGCCTGAAATATGAGATTTTTTATTTTTTTTTTTAATTTAACCAAAGTCAAAATGTAATCACCAAAGTCAGTCTTTGTGTGAAGGTTTTCCAGAATTAATAATGTTCATCCTCTCAGACCGCCAAATTGCAGTGTGCTTTTAGCTGTCTTTCCTGATCACAGCCCAGTCCCTGTAATTTTAATTTCAAACCCTGTGTAGGCATCTAAATAATATGAATGTCTAAACACAGGGCAAAACAGAACAAAACAAAACAAAACAACAGAGCAGTATTTCTAGATACAAATAGTAATAAACTCTTTGAACTTTGAACACTTACCTTTTGAGAGTCTGTTTTTTACTGAGCTTTGCATTCTGATATCCATTTAGATTTTATCCCCACAAGTTAGAGAAATCCCACATTCTATGTGTTATATCATTCATTTAATTTTTTGGAAGTTGTAATTTGCAGAAAAAATTAGGAATTTTATCCTATTCAGGGTGACTCACCTGCCACAGAACATAAGTAGAGTAGTAAAATAAATTAGCTATATTTTACTTTTTTAAAGCTAGGCTTTTGTGCTTTTTTTTAATAAAAATCAAAAAGAAATTTGTCCTCATACCAATGGAATATATGTCATATTAACTCTGCTTGTAGAGCAAAGCCATTTTTAAGCAGCATTTAAAAGGACTTAATTTGGTTTTTTGTCACATGTTCTGATCTTTAATGATGTCTTACACAAGATACTAATTTTTCTGTCATATTTCTGTGATAATTATTTACAGTCTTGTCTATCAAAGTTGAGCTGTTGTTTCTTTCTGTCAGAACAAAAAAATATGTCATCTAAAGGATATTTGAAAAAATTAGTGTACCAGAATGCAGTGCTGTGTTTATATCAAGAGGTCAAGTTTGCACAAGGATTGAGCAAAACAAACTGTTACAGATAAAGAAAAAGACTAAACTGTGTTGTGTGCGTGGTAAGACCAAATACTCTGCCTGAAATAAAATAATAAAACCCCCAATGTTTAATTAATCCTCCTTGCTTTTATTACTTTCACAGTTGATCTATTTTAGAGATAGACAGGAAAATTAATTCTTGGAAGATTTTCAAAAAGGATAAGGGAAATAGTTGTACACTATATTGGTCTTTAGTCAGCATACATTCAAGAGAGGTATGCTTAGCTTCTCAAGGTTATTTAGACACTCTGTCCCCTTAAAATCAGTGGCACATCTCAGCCCTAAAAATAACCAGTATAACCAAGCACAGAACCACCAAAGGACTCATCATACTTTGCCTTGTGCTAAATCATTGATAGAGCCAAAACACACACATTTCTGACTACTGCCCAAGCATCACGAGGATCCCAGCACAATCTACTGGTAAAGGAAGACAAGAGCTATGGGACTGTCCTTCTCTCTTCTTGTGGGGGGAGAATGGACTTCAGCAACTCCACAGGAGTTATAAAGAAAAGACCTTTATTATCTGTATATCCCTTGGTTATATAGAGAAAGCTGAACTGATCACACACACCAACAACAGTGATGATTGGATACATGTGATAGCCCACACACTGTTCACACACCTAAATCTACTACATGATTGGTTGCTATCTAACTCGCCCAGTACTCCCCACGTCCTGTTTTTCTCTGCTTTGTTCTGCTTTATCTTCTTGCTTCGTTGCCTTTTCTCCACCATTCTTCTTCCTTCACGCCCTTTCCATGGTTCAAGGACAGTTGATGATAACAGTGTCCATTTTCTTCCAAACAAGATCCCACATCTTCTCAGCATCCTTACAGCTTTCTTGGATTTCTTTTCCTATAGCAAGACTATCCACTGGCTTCCCATTAACTGTGTTGGCTGATTTGTCCTTAAACTAGCCTTCAGCATCCCTCCCCATGATCTAAACAGTGTAGAGAGTGAGTGGGTCATCATCATTGTGAGGTCTTAAACATGCTAATGAGGTTGCTTTTAAATGATAGTCAGCACAAGACTGTTACACTTCTGCAGATGGTGACCTCAGCTCATGTATTGCTGCTATGTCTTTATCAGTGGGTATATCATTACCTAGGAAGAGATCTCAATTGAAGCAGTCAGAAAATGTTACCTTGTACCAATTCAATGATTTTTTTTTTTTAATTTCCTTATTCATCACTACTGTCAATATAATTTCTTAGGAATATTCTAAAATGCCTTTGTGTCTAAAAGAGGGTGGTGGATTAACACCGGCCTGCATATAAGAACCACCAGGAGACCAGAAGTGAGAAAAACTCATGGGTCTGCATAAAGACACTTTAATAAGTGAAAGAAAGAGGAAAAAATCCCAAACAATCAAACAATTAATACAAAGGCACTCACCGCCTCTCATCAGCAGACCAAACCCCAGCCAGTCTCCAAGCAACAGCTACTCTGGAAAAAGTTTATCACCCTTTTCAAGTTTATTGATGAGTATGACATTATATTTGAATATCCCTTTGGTCAGCTGGGATCAGTTGGCCCAGCTGTGTACCCTCCTAAACTCTTGCCCATCTGTAGTTTACTTATTATAGGGGCAAAGTGTGAATGAGAGATGTTGATACTGTGGAAGTGCTGTTAAACTGTAACTAAAATGTTGGAGGATCCAGGCTTTGTTGCACTCAAGTGAATCTAATGGCTCCCCTTGAATTGGCCAATGACTTCTATTTCCAGAAAAGCTAGGGAATTCTTTGGTTGATTTTTCTTATATGCAATTTGAAATTACATATGAAGCATTTAATACTAGAGTGAACAAAATAATGTAAACATACATTCATGCACTGCTCTACTGCTATCAGTAGCAGCCTTTTGTCCTAATGATACATCTAAATTTCCACTTTCTGAAGTTTTTTTCCTTGTTTTTCAGGTAGGAATAGAAGAAACTGGTGCAAGTAGGGTAGATGAAACACAAAGTTTCGGTGCTAGGTATAATTTATGGTGCAATAAAGGAGTAATACATATCTTGAAATTCTTATACTTAGTAGAATCATTGCAATTATAATTATTATAATGAAGAGATACTAAATTTAAATTTAAATGATCCATCTAGATTTTTTATTAATTCTTTACATTAACAGCTTTCTTATGACAATTTGTATGTAAAGCACTGCATAAGAGTATAGAATCAACTTAAATTTCAAGCAGGACTTTGCAACACTTCAAAGCTGCCTTTCTTGAAAGATTAAATAATTAAAACTGTTATTTACAGGAATAAAACCACTCAGGTGCAAATGACAGTTGTGAACATAATATATTATTTGATCAAAAACATTTCAAATACAACTTAAAAAAGGAACTTTGAAAAATACTGTTTCAGACACATAGCTGTATGACAGTAGTAAAAACTTAAAAGACAACTAAGAGTTTTAAAATCTAGGCCTTAAAAAGTATTACTGGATTTCATCTGAGTCTTCAGCATTTTCAGTTATGAACTTCTGAATACTAAACAAAGTAAAAAAAAAACTTTATCAGAATTATTTAACAGCCTGTATTATTTAAATAATATTTCTTCAATAGTGACGATTTTTAAAATTTATTCTTATTTTGTAAAACTTATATTGTAAACAAATACTATTTGATGCATTGTAAAAACAAAAAATGTAGGCCAACAAAACTTACATTTACATTTGTAACCTTAAGCAAGTTTTTTGTACTTATCCAATTGTAACAAAACTGCATTTTAACCAAAATGACAAAACCAGCAATATCCCTAAACTGCAGAATAATGACAGACACTGTTATTTTAACAATTTATTTTTGTAATCCAAGCATAGAATACAAATATAGCACGTCACATAGCAGTAATACATACTGACATTGTTAATGCATTGAAGAATTTCAATAACAAGTTATTTATATTTGGAAATTGGCCTTTCAGTATAAACCTGCTGAATAAGCCTAAACTATTTTGTTTTCTGTAGGAATATACTCTCACACGTTGGCATGATGATGTTGTGCCAGCCTGTCAAAGCAAGTATAAATAAAGATATTATTCAGCTAGAAGAAGATGTAAATGTAAAACATCCGCCCATATAATAAATTTTAGGCCGGAGGTAGCAGAAACAGAGGAAAGAGGAATAAAACAGTATTCAGAGTCTCATAATTAGGTCATTAAACCTTTTGGTAGCTAGCAGAAAACACCATTTCAGCTGCTATAATTTATTTCATTTAAGAGCTACACAGAGTCTGAAGCTTGCAGCATTGTCAGGCAGTGAAAGGCTGATGGAGAGACTTTGCTCTTTATTCTTTTGTACACAGCACAAGTGTATAGCCCAGCTCCAGAGAACGCTGACCAAGACAACTGTAACACTGCTTGTCTTTTTCAGACAGGAAACATTTCTGTCATCTAATATAGTTACATATAGAGACTGTTTATCTGAGGGCTGCTTCTTAGCCTGTCCTGTAGCCTATAATAGTGCCAGGCCTCTGTATGTCATCTTGGTGTGCTCCTCTGTTGCTTAGCATAGCCTTTCATGCAAGCATTTACTAGAGTGTACTGTGGGTCAAGCACACAGAACTGAATTGCATCTTGGCTCAGTACATGATCATACTGGCCCCTTCAAATTGCTTCAGCCTTTTCAAGGAGAATGAAGAATGGAAAATAAAAAGGAGATTCATATTTCAAGTAATGTAAAACACTTCAAAAGCTAGTTTTAATTTCATAATTTGTATTGTGATATCTATTTAAAATGATGGGAAAGAACAAGAATTTGGAATGCCAAAAACATCGTGTGAGGATCAGAGAAAGGATCAAATTTAGGTCTTCTGACTGTTGTCACTATCTTAATAGTATTCTGTAAGTAAATTCACATCTAGCATATCAGCACAATGAAGACTTTAGTTTTGTTATTCATTGAGAGCAATTTATTTTTAGAAGAACCTGAATGAAAAGAAAACAGTGATTTGGCATAGGATTGAGAGCAGTTTTTTTCGTGCAATATATGAGCATGGAAGAAAGCACAAAAATATGAGTGGAGAAAGAAAGTTTCCAGGCTGGCATCATAGTAACGAACAGATTCGAAAGTAAAAAGTACATGACATTACTTGTAAGGTGTTTTTTTCTCTAATGGACATTTTTAACCAATTCATTTTTTTCCTCTGAATTGATGTGTTAATCCATGATAGATGACTGCACAAAAAAAAAATGATACTTTTAGTTGATTCCTACTCGGTCCTATCCAGAATCTTTGTGTGCACCATCAACAGAAAACCTGAACTCTGCTGGAGAGACATAGCACAGTTATCAGTACCACATACTGGAGACAGAATGCCAAAAATTGCACATTAATTGTCTATATCCAGGCTTCTTCTACAAAAGAAAATTGTATCTTACACTGTAAAAAAAATACTTTTTAAATAGACAAAAGTCTGGTTAGCTGAGACAGAAATTAATATGCAATGGCAATAGTATCTGTCCTTCTGAATGGCTAAAAATTGCCAAGCAGAAAAAAGAGGAATATTTTTTCACAGTAAACATTTTATCCTGATTTGTCAACTTGTAGATATTATGAAGTAACATTTTGTGAATAAATCACAGCTGAAATAACATCTTGTGAATAAATCATAAGTGCATGTATGCACATACTTGCACACACCTGAGATTCATCATATATATAATGTATGCATGCAAGTGTATAAGTAAATTATAATGATTAAAAAAAAAAAAAAGAAAAAAAAAGGTGTTGTCAAAATAGAAGTAAATACTGTCAAAAAATTGTGATGGCAGAAATTAACAATGCCAGCATCTGATCCTTCTCTTGATCTTCCCAGATGAAGAGTAACTAGTATATTCTAGCAAAAGTAAATACCTTCAGCAATAAAATAATTAATTTCTTATTTCTATTTTTTTCTTAATTTTCCAATCTCTGTCACTAGGCCAAATGCTACAATTAAATAGCACTTTTTAAAATTTTTTAAAGTTTTTTGACTCCTAGAAGCACTTTAGAGAAAACAGTTCAAAGGTTGAGACCATAGTGCTTTGTGACATCAGTTGTGGAGCTTTGACAAAGAATTCTGATTATCTAATTCCAAGAGTACTCTTTCTTAATTTATAACAGGTTTTTATAGACAACAGTTTGATATATAGCTAATTGTACTTCATTTTTGAATAATTAGATTGAGTATATATTGTGTTTAGAATTTACCTTGGCCAAACACAAACAGGTGAGCTTCCTGACTTCTCTGAATGCATCCATATCTGAATGCCTGTAAGGTGTTACCATTTCAGATGCTGCTGCCTATACAGCAGGAAAGCAGACAAAGCTACATCTTCCATCTGCCAGTCCTTTGAACTACATCATGTGACCACACCTGACATCTGTATCAGGACAGATGGGATGCACCATGCTTTGGCTGGCCTATACACCCTGCAGACAGGCTGAATCCATGCTGACAAGCACATGAGGTCCAATTTTTCTCCCCGAGAATTCCCTGGAATTTTCTTTAAACCTGCCTCTGATATTGATCCAAGGGCAATAAACAAACCTGAGTGTGAATGAAGGCATGGACCTATACTCAAAATGGAGCACAGGTATTTGTGTTGTGTGACCCAATACTGCATCATGGAGAACTACCAGAGGTATTCTGTTTCTTCTGCAAGATAACCTTGTTCAATAGGAGTCCTGGATGCAGGATTTATACCTCAATATCTAAACTGCATATTTAAGTACTTCCTGTGTTAGCTTTTTTTCACTGGCAATTGCAACAACTACAATTCAATCAGCACCTGCAAATGTAACTAGCAACTTTAATTTGTCAAGATAAAGTGACCTGGCTTATGAAATCCAAATTGTTTATTAGCACTCAGTAAATATAGACCATCAAGATGAGTTGTCTTCTGGCACTTCAGACTGCATGACTCTAATTCAAGAAGTTCATGCTCTGGCAAAACATCTATAAATACCATAGGAAAAAAAATGCATACAAATGATGAAATAATAAAATAATGTCTCTTGAATGATAGAAATTATGATATATTAATAGATTTCATTTTTACAATTCATCATTTCCTTTGTTAAAAAAAAAATATTATTTAGTTGAACTGAATTAAGCACAATCATTTCCATTTTCCATTCTGGTTATAGTTTCTATGAAAAGGCTAAATTCTACAATAATTCCTTGTTCTGTCTTCACAAAGGTCGGATTTTGCTGTGATCTGAGGAATACATTTCTCTATCCTTCAAAAATATGTAAAAGTGTGCTGAAAGTCCTGTAGCTAAAATATAGTAGACAGAGTTTCTGTCTGAACTTCCTATAAAGCCACTACAAATACTGACTCAAATTAAAAAAATTATATTTCCATTAGCACATTTTTTGTTTTTCTTAAAGGTCAATACAATTACTGTGCACAGTGGTATCTGGAGAGACATTTTGCTACCAACTGTTTACTGCCTTTTATTCTTTCTGGTGTTCTTCAGCAAGCTTTCTGTCCCCCCCATCATATGTTCTTGCACCAAAGCCAGACAGGAGGTATACTTGGCAGTTAGATGATCCATATGTCAAGGCATGGAGTATGGTTTTTTAAAGCAATGAACTATGTCTAGGTACCTGAAGATACAATTTTCATTACTTACCAAATACTATACCTGACTAAAGGAAAGCTAAGCAGGTGACTATGTGCTTAGCCTGAAGTCTACCTCCTAATTGTTGTCTCTGATGTTAGAGAAATTTTGTTTGTTTGTTTGTTTTTGTTTTTGTTTTTTAGGGCAGTTTTTTTTCACTGTGCATTTTGTAAATAAAGTCTTTCACTAGCTCCTAATGAGATCCATATTAAGTCATTCAATGGGTTGTATCCCCATGGCCACATGTGATTTGAAGCATACAATAGCCTAAGATACATTCAAAGAGCATTAATCAGAAATTAGAAATAAACTTAAGCCTTTTTTTCCACAAAAAGACAGTGAATTTTTATTGGCTGCTGTTCAGCAAATGGCAGGATTATATTACTCGACAGAGACTGCATATCCATCTGGCCACATTCATGCCTGCTGCCTGATGAGTGCTGTGATGGGAGTTTTGATTTTCTCAGAGTAACAAAAAGTGTACAGTTTTCCCCTCCATTTAAAGTCAGAGTGATCTCTCTAATGTATATCAATATTCAGTAATGGTTGGGAATTTGTTTGTTACTGGCTCCTTTAGGCAGAGCATAGACAAAAACCTACATTTTGGTTGTCTGTTATTATCTTCCAGACTTCAAAGAACCCAAGGCTTCAGCTAACCTTATTTCATAAGAAGGGTATATTAATACTGTTCTTTACTCATCTCAAAAAAATAAGTTAAGAAAATAATTTGTTAGTGATCATTTATTTGAAAATTCAACTTTATATGTTCAATTGATAGGGAAAAATTGTAACTGATGTAGGTAAAATGAAATGCACATTAATGGTATTTCAGTGTTCAAGGCTTGATGCAGAAAAAAATATCCTTGTAAGAATAGCATTTGTTGTCATCATAATTCTTTCTCCTTCCTAGTCTCCCCAGATGCTTCTTTCCAAGTAAACGTCATCCCTTTACATACTGTCTTGAGTTATATATTCATATATATTCTACTCTGACACAAGCACTGAGTCAACACTAAATGCTTAAAATGTGTCAAAATAATATGGCTCAGACATACATTTGATCATCACTAGGATTCTGTGACTCAGGATGAGTATCGTTATATAGACCAGAGAAAGTAAGCACTGAATGCTGTTTTATATTATATTAACATATTCCGAAACAAGGAATATTAGGAAGACTACATATACAAAACAGAATTCTTTATTCCATCCCCAAGAGTTTAAACATAAGACATTAAAATAGTCAGCAAAATATACCAATTGTGTCTAAGTCAGTTATTTCCACCACTTTAGGCCTACCAATGGACACATATATGGAACTGCACAAAATAATTGGTTCAGATAACAGCTTTCCATATTATGTTTGGCTTCAGCTGAGCTTTGTTTCCATGACACACTAGACTCCTCTTTTGAATTTTATGAGAAGAGTTCAGCTAGCATCTTCTTAGGAATGCAGGGACAAGTTTACTCCCAGCTTGTTCCAATTTGTCTTCCAGAGAATGTTTCTTCAATATTTTTTCCTTTTCAGAAAAACTGTGTTTACATTAAAGGAAAACAAAACAAAACAAAACAAAACAAAACAAAACAAAACAAAACAAAACAAAACAAAACAAAACAAAACACAAAAAAACAAACAAACAAAAAAACCCAAACCAAAACAAAACAAAAAACAACCCACCACCAAAGACACAAGAAAGATCTTCCTTTTGTCATTTCATTCCAGTAACAGTCAGTGTTTCTTCCAGACACAATTCAGAACGAGAAATGACAGATAACCGGCGCATGAAAAGTGGCATTTCTAGTATTAGTCCAGCTGATTTGTACATCAGAATTACATAACCTTTTTTTTTCCTCAGGATATATATAAAATGTACAAATGTGCTCCTCTTAGCTGCAGAACTGATCTCTTCTTCCCTGTTTGAAAGAGAAAGCTGTTCTATTTTTGATAGATGATTTCTCTTTATTAAACAACCAGTTTGACAGAATGTCTTGAGAACAATGTTAATAACTTGCAGTCCTTTTCATGTCACTATGGAGGCTGCAGACAAACAACTTATTACCATTCAAACACTTGGTTCAATTGCCAATGCATAGGGGCAAGTAATGGGATTTATATGATGAAGATTAACGTATAATCTAAATCTTGTAGCAAACACCTTTAGCTACCTACAAAGCATAAAAGTGACAAGCAAGCACATCACAATGAGTTTGAAAGAATTCTACAACTTGCAGCCTATGAATGTCCTCCTCTTACAGAAACTTAATCAAACAATTTACTGTGGACAATGGAAGGCAGTGATTTTAGTAAAAATTTTCAAGTGTCTGCACAGAGTCATAGGAGACCACAGAACCTCAGACATTCTTCTAGTCTATCCTCTCTCTCAGGAATAGAAAAAAGGGAACTTAATCATCATTGATGCCATAGCTCTGTTCTTCTTGAAGGCATCCTGAGATAGAGACACTCAAGCTACTCTCCTGTTTAGCTGTCCTTACTGTTGCGGTTTTGCTTGTGTAAAATTGTCTCCAGCTCCTCTTAAGCCTTTTACCATATTTTCTATTTCCAGTGAACAAACAACACTTTCCTGTTTGTTTTTCATATATTGAGTTCATTGCTAAACCTTTCCACAATTTTTTTCCCTTCCTACAGGGGATTAAATACACCTCTTCCCTTTTGTCTTCCATGGGAATCTTTTCAGAAAAACACAACTTTCTGAAAATCTCATAATACCAATTGTAAGACAAGGTTGTTTTGGCTTGTTTTCTTTGGAAATAGTTCAACTACCATCTCCAGTTGGAATATCTTAGCTTAGTTTAGCTAAATTACTACTTGTTCTCTTTTTATCTTTTAAAGTGTATGACTACAGTTATGTTGCTATTAATAACCAGGCATGTAACTGTTCTATTGTAAACATTAGTCAGATGTCAGCTGTGATATGCTGCGTTTTAGTCTAATTCTGTACTTAGATCTCAGATCCTTTTCAAAGTAGATCTTGCTATCAAGAAAAATTTCCAACTATTTAAAAACTATTTAAATTGAAAAATAGAAAGATTGCAGAAAACAATATTTGTTTAGAAACTGAAATATGTACATTTTCATGTTCTGTGATGCTTACTAACATAATTGGAACAAGATAAGCTCATCATAGATGTATTATTAGACATGTTGTTAGTAAGTTAGGTCATAATTTAGGCAAACTTTCGCTTAGTAATTTTAAGAGATAAAGTAAATAAAGACAAACACTTTATTTAGAACATTCTCTTAAGCAAATAAAGATGGGTAGGTGGCAACATGCACTGTCTCTGATAATAATGATCAACAATATTCCTATTCCAAGTCATAAAAATTTGAAGAACAGTTCTTAGGTGAATGATGTGTGCACAGTTTTACAGCTTTAATAAACCCAGAATATTCACAAATTTTAAAGAAGATAAATTTAAAAGTAGCTCAAGATAAAATTGAAATAAGAGTTTTGCATAACATTTCACTTATACATCCTTAGCATTCTCTCCTAGCTGTGTGTTAGGCCAATTTCTGTCATGGTAGAAGATAGGTTTAAATAAAATTTGAAAGTCAAGAAATATCAAAGACCATGTAAGATGTGCTTCAAAGCTATTCCCTTAAAATGTAAATGTGCAAAGAACGTGCATGTATATTTGGTGTATAAGTGAATTAAAGTATACTTAAAATTAATACAAATTAAATAATCTTTCTCAATTTTGAGAATACAAGCCGACGAAATGGAAAGCCTGCTTAAAACAAATTATACAATGTATTTCTGAATTAGGTTGATTTTAAACAGTTATTTCTCCAATGTGAAAGCTGTTTTAGGACTGTAAGAGTGTCTTCTAGATAATGATGAGTCTCACTGATTAAAAATCACAATCTGGCTAATCACCAAAGATAAAAAATAAGCTATATGTGCTATATAGTAAAACAAAAAACAAAACAAACAAAAAAAAAATTAAGCAATAATTTGTTGATTTGTTGCCTCAGTGATTATGAACATGGGACACAAAATCACATCTAAGCAGGACAAAATAGATTAGATATCTGTAGAGAACAGTGTTTTCAGAATTCATTCTCAAAGGAAACTTTAAGTGTACTGTGGTGGACCTAAACTGAAAATATTTTGAAAATCAAGTCAAATATCACTTTAGAACTAAGACAATCAAACCAAAAAGCTTCAGATAAAATAAATTAAATTAAATTAAATTAAATTAAAATATTATATTTTACTAGTCACATACTACCTAAATAACAGCTTTTCTTTTCTGTTTTTCTCTTCACCATTGTCTAGCCCTGCAGCCAAATAGCACAATATGGCTCACATCCACACACCCAAATTCTCCTCTGCCATGTCCACAGTGTTAAATGAGTGGGCAGCTTGTTTGCATAGCCCAAAGTGGCACCAGGAAGGCTTCTAATTAAGTCAGGGCAGATGACCATCGGCTGGTGTTTGAGCCAAGGCCTTTCATTCAGTACAACACACATAGCCTTCCAGATCAAAGACAATCTACTTCAATATTATAAATACTGACCAGGAGCTTCAGATTACTCAAGCACAAACAGGTTTGTTAGAAAAGTCATCAGGCACAAGAAAGGCCATAACTTAAATATGAAGCAACTCAGATTTCATAAAGGTCTATAAAGGTCATAAAACTACAGCTACCAGCTTCCCCCTCATTCTAAGCTCTCAGTCCATGTTCTAGAAGTATAAAATAAAATAATCCTCTATTTGTGTTTGTGAAGGTTAAATAGTCAAATTTATGAGTCCATTCTGCTGACAGATTTAACTGAAGACAACACTGAACTTCAGGTATTTAACATCTGTGAAGAAAAATTTAAAGTTCTTGGAAACCACAGGGTGAAGTCATAGGAAGCTAATTTCCTTATAGTAATTTTAATGGTAAGAATGAGACAACAGGCAACCCATGCTCTTCTGACATCACAAACACTTTTGACAGGGGTAAATTTCCTATCTGTCATGATAGCTAGTAACTGAGCATCAGGGTAATTGGAAGTAATAGCTTGTGTCAATAGTACTTCTCACAAATGCAGATTTACGTGGTAAGTTCTCTTGGTATGTACAAAGTTTAACTGAGACAGGACTATAAAAGAAGCTGAACAGTATAGCTGTTGTGCCACTTGATAAAGACCACATTAAAAAAATTACTGTAAAGAACCAATTACAAAATTATTCTTTTCATATTAATTTGTAAATCAGGATGAGAATAACATAATTTCTTGGTTATTTTGATGACCTTTTGGAATGTGTCCTCTAATAGACCAGTGTGCTACTGTAATACATGGTGTGGGTATGAAATTAGTTCATTGATTCAGCCCTCTGTTTCTGGGGCAAATAAGGCCACAAGGCAATGTAAATAAGATTTTTTTTTTTATATACTGAGCATATATATGTGAATAATTTACTAAATTATAAATTATTTGTCATATGCAAGCATGCTATCAACAAGTGTAAACAAATAAACTTTTCTCTAGTCATTACAAAGGCACTGAACCTTTCTGGTTTTACCACCCTTGCAACATTGGGCATAACTGAGAAGTTCCACCATGTGGAAAGTGGAGTTAGAAAATAAACATCATAAAATTATAACAGATATAGGGTTAGACACAGAGCATTGAACTTTGCCAATTATGGGCAATATTTTCCTCCATGAAGTATTTACACCTCATTGTTCTGTAATTAGGTCTAATTTTGTTATATCTAAAACAGAGATGGAAGTACAGAGAGCAAATAATTAGATTTGTAATTTGTTGTGAATTTTCAGCTGTAGGTTAATCAGCCAGAATACGAATATAAAACATAGTGAGTGATCATAAAAAAAAAGTAAATTAAATCCTAGAATGTGTGAAGGAAAGTATAACTGTTAGAGATAAGGAAGTATTAGTGCAATTAGACAAGGCACTGGTAAGACTTCCCCTGTAATGCTGCATACACTGTTCTGATAGTCCATGTTTTAGAAAGATTAATTAAACTGCAATAGTTGCAGAGAAGGACTGCTAAGATGATCAGGAGAAAAAGAGCTTATCTTGTAGGAGACTAAAATAACTTAATGGAGTCTGATAGGGTAGATCATTGCTCTCTATAAATACTTCAGAGGTAGATAAATGCTAAAGAAGGAGAAAGCTATTTAAACTAAAAGACAAGGTTGACACAAGAACAAATGGGTATAAATGGGAAAACTTAGTCTGGAAATTAGAAGAATGAGTGAGGTTCTGGAAGGTCTTAAAGAACAAATCTAACTAGTTTAAAAGTGAGCAGGACAAGTTCACGAACATAAGATATATTTGTGTAAGAATAGGAAAGAACTTGGTATGACAGATAAGAAAATCCTTTCCACTCTCTATTCAAAGTTCCCCAGTATGCCCACCTGCATCTTCCACATTAAGAACTCAGTAAAGCAATCAGAATATTGTTTTTAGATTGGTAAAGGATAAAAGACTGTCATTATCAGTTAGCTTGGTCATTCAAAATGCAATGTATTTCAAACTCCAAATTAATGATACATAGAAAACTTACTACGTCTGGAACCAATACTTAGTCTGAACCCTTTATCTCCAGGAAAAGCAGAAGAGAAAGAAGGGATTTTCAAGGGCTATTCCCTTGTAGTGTTAGTGTGGACACAGAATTGTGTAACTGGTGATGTGAGGGCAGAGGAATGGGGGCCAGAAGCTAGAAAATTTCTTTCCTCCATTCAGGGAAGATTTTACACAATGAGACAGCAAATGCTTTAACACCTAGTATGGGTTGCAAAGACAGCAAAAGAGGAAAGTCCAAATCCTTTGGACTTTCTGTGTCCTATTCTGACTTGATACTGGTTTCACCCCTTGCCTTTACACCTTTCACAATCTTTTTATCTTAGCTTCTTCTATATCCACACCTTGCACACTTGTTTCTTTCCTATTAATTTGTTTACTTTTATTTTTATTTCCTTTATTCCTTTCCTTCTTTTTTAATTCCAAATTAAACTTTGGGAATAATATTTGCCTTTTTACCACCTGCCTGACAGCTTTTCCACCTGAAACAATGTTGTTTCCTTAGACTCTTAATTCCACAGGGTAAGTACACTATTGCTGTGAATGTTATATTGAGTAACTAAGGTGTCCGAGTTTCCTCTGAAAATCAGCCTTGACCATTGTGCAGTCATTTACATAAATTAAAAAAAAATATTTTGAAGAAGCTCTGTTAATTTAAGTCAGCTCATTTATTTCTCACTGCTTCTCTACTTGCCCTGGTCATCATTTTTTTTCCTATTGTCTGCTGAGATTTGAGAATACACTGTACCTCAAGGCCACTGACGTACAAGTGTGACTTTGAGAATCTGAAAACAATATAGGGCATAAATTTACTTTATGCTTTAAAAAGGGCTCCACTGCAGTCATGAGAAAAATGTGATTCTGTGACACTGTGATGAGAAAAATATTGCAATGTGCAGGTCCATCTGACAGTCCAAATATAATAGTTTATTTTTTCATTTATACATTTTGATACACTTTTGAGAAATTCTGTGTCTGTTGCCCAGGGTGTTTCTTGTTACATGTTCAACTTGATTTGCTTTTATGGTCCAATTTGTTGTTGTGATAATTTGTCATTGTGGGTTGATCTTGACCAGTCATCAGCTGCCCACCAAGCCACTCTATCATGCCCCTTCCATCAATAGGAAAGGGGAGAGAAAAAATGCAACCAAAAGCTCATTGATCAAGATAAGAACATAGAGACCATTTACCAGTTACTATCATGGGGAAAACAGACTTGACTTTGGGAAAATTAATTTAAGTTATTGACAATTAAGCATAGTATCGTAACAAAAAATAAGAACAAATCTAAAACTACCTTTCCCTCCCTCTCTTCTTCTCAGGCTCTCCTTCATTCCCAACTCTTTTATTACCTTCTTCTCAATCCAGGCAGCACAGGGGGATGGGAGATGAAGGCTGCAGTCAGTTCATCATACATTGTCTCTGCTGCTTCTTCCTCCTCATACTCTTCCCTGGATGCATTGTCGGGTCTCTCCCAAAGGATACAATCCTTCATGAACATCTCCAACAAGCATCTTTTCCACAGGCTGCAGTTCACCATAAACTGCTCCAGCATGAGTCCTTTCCACAGGATACGGTCCCCTAGGAATAGAAAAGTTCCTGTCAGAAAACCTGCTTCTGTGCGTAACTTTCTCCACAGGCTGCAGTTCCTCTCAGGATCCTGCTCCAGCATGGGCTTTCCACACACTGCAGCTTCATTCAGGGCACATCTTCCTGCTCCAGTGCTGGGTCCTCCACAGGCCGCAATATGGATATCTGCTCCATCGTGGACCTCCATGATCTGCAGAGGGATAACCTGCATCATCATGATCTTCATCACAGGCAGCATGAGTATCTCTGCTCTGGCTCCTGGAGCACCTCTGCCACCTCATTCTTCTCTGATCTGGTGTCTGCATAGTTGTTTCACTCTCATAATCTCACTTTTCCTCATAACTGCTATTTCACAGTGGTATTTTACCATTCTCAAATATGTTATTGCACAGATGCTACCAGTGTCACTGACTGGCTCAACTTTGGCCAGTGGTGAGTCCCTCTTGAAGCCAGATGGAACTGGTCTGTCCAACACAGAGGCAGCTTCTAATGTCTTGTCACAAAAACCACTCCAGCAGTCTGCGTGTTACCAAAACCTTGCCACATAATCCCAGTATACCAATACATGAAAAACTCCTATGTTTAGCATGATTCTTAGGATGTGTGCTTAATGCCATCCAAAATTTCAGATGCCAAGCTTTTCCTAACATTTGAGGCATATCTATTTGCAATTGAATAAAATAAAGTAGTGTCACTATACCATAGCATATACTCTGTAAAGCTTGGCATTTGAACTCTATCAAAACATATAAAAATAGAAGACAGGCCACCAGTGGTCAGATCTGACATGGTATTTAGTCTGAGTCCAGACTAAACCCTGTAGACAGATTTTTAGAAGTGAACAAGAACAACACAAGTCTATATGACATTTCCCAGGATTACTCTTCTTGTCATTCTTTATTATTTCAGTTTAAGGACTCTCCTGAGCCATGTTATTGACCTGAACCTTGTGATTTACCTGCTTTGTAACCTTCTACCAGGCACTCTCCCAATCTTTCCTTGACCTACACACACTTTTTGTACACACGCTGCGTTTTGACACAGGACACCGCAGATCTGTACTCTGTCATACCTCTTTTTCTTTGCTTTCAACTTTTTTGAAAAATATTGTTTGATAGCCCCTAGATTTTATATTACAAGAGACAATGTCCCCACTTCATGCCAGTTATGATTTCACAGACCTCTATTACATGGTGCAAGATTATCCTTTTTCTACACTGACAACTCCTGCCTGCCCAGGCCTTCCTCCTGGCTCTTGCATGCTTTTAATAGTTTGTCCTCTGAATCTCCTTTCAAGACATTTGTTTCATGTTGAACAGCACAGCTCCTAGTACTGATCCCTGCATAACTTTCCTGATCACTCCACCACAAGAACCACATTGAAAGTCCACATATCCTTATATTACTTACCTTCCAAACAGTTTGTTATGCATAAGAAAGGGTCTTCCTGTTTTATGCAGGAATTTTGCTTAATTTCCAAAGCAAGGGACTTAATCTAAAGCCTTTCAGAAAACAAGAAAAAAAGCACTAAAATTTATCCACATGTTGGTTGACTCCTTGACTCCAGATCTAGACTTTCCTGTGGAATTGCAGAACAGAATTGTACCCCACTTTCATTTTTCTAAAGGAGATAAAGAAGCAACCTGATTTTTATGTTTACTGCTGTGATGTAGTACCTTACATAGTCTTTTTATCAGTATCACTTCTCAAGTCATATTATTAATATTTGGCATCTTTGAAAATCAATCACTCAATTCCATCCATATCATCACATAAAAAAAAAAAAAAAAAAAACCAACAACCAAACAACAACAAAAAAAACAAAACCTTTGGAAATTGGCAGTTTCATAACCCTGCTCATCAGAACATGCTGGAGCAAATGAGGTTAGAGCTTCCCTAGTATTTTGTCCCCAGATATCTTTCAGCTCTACTCTGGTCAAGAATGAGAAACATTGCTAGTTCTTTTTTATTGTTATTATAATAGAAAACTTCAATCTCTATTGTAATCTGTCATCTCTAATTAACATTAAATCACTCAAAACTTTTAAAAAATTTAACTAATGCTGAGTCACTCTAGTTTATAACGATAAACTTTCCTATCTTAAATAAACAGTCCTTCATAAATCCATACTGAGTAGTAAGCTAAATTAACTACATCAGAAAGTCACTTTAGGATGAGAATTCATTAAAGACAGTGACAGCTTAGCAGGAGACAATACACTGCTCATTTCAAAAGCTATGGAGAAAGCCTCCCTTGATCAAAAACTCTGTTTACTTGGGGAAAGGGTAATTTAATTATCTATCTTCCTGACAAAAGGCATCCTTGTTGACTCAGGATGTAGATATTAGCATATAGGGAATTTATTGTTTCACTTAATCTAACAGCCCAACATCAAAGAGACTTTGCCCTATAAATAAGCACTGAAAAGTCAAAAAACAAACAAGCGAACAGGCAAAGGTTGAAAGAGAAAAGAAGACAAGCTGCTGAAAGTCTAATTTTCCTGGCATCAATTTTGATGAAGTATAGCCTACCTCCACTGTGTTGGAAGGAAAGTATTTACTTTTGTTAATACCCAGTTTCAAGCATATATTAGCATTACCAGAAGTTTTAAACAAGGCAATGTAAGTTATCCTGTCTTGACCCAAGAAAATTTCTTCTTTGTCTTTGCTGCTGCAAACAATTGTCTTTCCCATCACCAGGTAACCACCTCCTTAGTAAACAGAGGACTGCTGCTAGCAGCTCTGCTCTGGAAATTGAGATATTTCCTTCTTATTTATGACCAGTCCCCAAAGGTTCTTTCTTGCCCAAATTGTACCTGAGGGAGCAGTGGTGAATTGTTTGTGAGCAGCCATGCTTCAACTGATATCACATTTTCCCAGTCAAATCTTCAGTTGATTACAATGTGGGGACATTATCAAGAAGAGTAATATAAGAAAATGCAACAAGGAAAGTTTTGGAGAAGGCAAAATAATGATTCCAAGGGAGAGAGCTTGGAAATGTGTTCTGTTCTAATGCATAGGAAGGAGGTAAACTTAAAAGGTGCACAGACGGAGTAGGGAGTTCCAAGGTAAGTTAAATCACCTTGAGGTTTGGAAAATATTACAGTATTCTGAACACAAGTAATGTGAAAAGGAGAGGACTAAAAATTTTTTTGCAAGACATTCACAGAGGGAGAAAAGCCAAGAACCTTTAGTGAAATTTGGGTCATGAGTAGTTTGAAATAATTTAAAGAGAATTTTGAAGGAAATTGTGAATGGAAATCTCTCACAATCTGAAAAATCTGACCTGAAAAATCTGATCTCTGATGAAAATATTCAGTTGCCTTTACTGCTTTTCCTGATATGTGGGGTTTTTTTGTCAGGATTACTCAACCTTTGCCTTAATAATTAAGAGATTTTTTTTTTTTTTTCAGTCATTTCTGATATTTTTAAGCCAGAACAGCCAACTCATTATTATAATTGGATTCTGAACTGATCGGTAGAAATCATGATCTGTTCCTGTTCTGTAGAGGGACCCAAGGAGCTGCTTGGAGGTGCACATACATCACAAACATGGCAATGTGCCCTTATCATATAGTAGCTTCTCACTATAACTGGCACAGTTGTGGAAAAGAGCATTTGCTCCACTTGCAAAGGGAGCAATTTTCACACAGTCTGTGGATGCTACAAAGGAATACTTCACATTTAGAATGCCAGCATAAATATGAAGGTCACCGAGCAAGTATTTACACAGTTCAAATAATTAATTGTTTGGATCAAAGATGATAAAACAACTATGTAAGCAAGCAAATGCAATCTCTGCATTTAAATCAACATACAATGGCATTAAAAATATTATTGAAAGTGCAGGTGAATATAACAAAATGCAGATAAAAACAGTAGTCACACAATGCTCATTACATTTGATAAGGGAAGAAACATTATTTACAGACTTTTTTTTTAATCTGGGAGTTATTTGTGCAAAACTGGTCAATATTTCATTTCTGTTTGTTCAGCATGTGAAGAAGATAGCTTTGCCTGTTGAAATTTCCCTGGAAATAACACTAGCATCAGCAATCAAACAGATTTTTCAAAGATCTTTTTTCACTTCAGTTTTCATAATGAAAAGCTGCTTAAGAGGATGATCCAGAAAACAAGTCATTTTGTGCAAATGCAGCATTTATACTTTCTGCATAATGTAAACACTAACTTATGGAAGACATAGTCTAATATCATTTTAATATCTAATAAATGGGGGGGGTTAAAAACATTGGACCTTTATTAACTGTTTAATTCTGATGAAGAGCACTGATATAGGAGATGAAGCATCAAAAAAAAAAATCCATTTAAACAAGAAATAAAATGGTGGCTTTGGCTGTTGATTAGAAATAATGACATAAAAATGCAAATATGAGCTCAATATGAATGAACAGTGTACTGCTGTGGCAAAGAAATCCAATCTGGTGCTGGGTTGCATCAACAAGAGCATCACAAGCAGAGAGAAAGAAGTCATTATCCCGCTCTACTTCATGCTTGATAAGCCACACCTGAAATATTGTGGTTAGTTTTGGTGCCCAGTATACAAAAGAGGTATGGACAGGCTGGAGAGGGTCCAGAGAAGTGCCACAAAGATGATCAAAGGGCTGGGAAGCTGCCATATGAGGATAGGCTGAGAGAACTGGGTATGTTCAGCCTTGAGAAAAGAAGGCTGAGGAGAGAACTCATCACCATATTCCTGTATTTAAAGGGTTGCTAACAAGAAGATGGAGACTCTATCTTTACAAGGAGTCACATGGAAAAGACAAGGGGTAATGGGTACATGTTACTTCTGGGGAAATTCCAGTTAGACTCAAGAGGAAAATTTTTCACAATGAGAACAATCAGCCATTGGAATAATCTCCTCAGAGAAGTAGTGGATTCCCCAACATTGGACACTTTTAAGGTTTGTCTGGGTTTGTCCAGACCATGCTTTTGTCAAGAAAGGTTGGACCAGATGACTGGTGAGGTCCTTTCCACAGAGGGGTTCTATGATTCTATAAAAAGAAATGTCTAGTAATAGACTAGGACATTGTGGGCAGTAAAAGAGAGTCTAGGCCTAAGCTTTTTTATATCTCTGCTTTGGTATTTCTTCTTTACATTGTTTTCCAATTCATACATCTATTTTACAGCAAACAGCTGCTGGCATAATAACAGTTTATCTGTAGTTTACCAATATAATGACAAATGCTGATATCTTTACCTCAATAATGAACATTGGCTTATTCAAGTATATTTGAATCACAAATGGTTATCAAAATAAAGGATGAGGTAAATATCTGAAAATGCTTTACATTGAAGAATTGTCACATGCTACACTTCGTTTGAATTCCCATCATAAATGTGGCAATTTCTTCTATTGCTTTTTAGTTGTTTAAGACTTTAACACCTTCAGCTCTTTACTGCAAAGGAGAAATTTTTTCCAAGTAGGCCAAATGGGATCTTTGATGTTAAGCCATCTATCTGTAACCTTCTTACTGTTGATATAGTAGTCAGTGCATTTATGTTGCATGAATGTTTTAAAACACAGCTGCTTAATAATGTGACTGGTTACACAAAAGGTCATGTTCCAAAATTAGAAGCACACATCATCTCCATTGACTTAATTTATTGGAAAACTTAATTCCATAATCTTTCCTCTTAATTACCTTAAGAGTCTCATTTCATTTGCAAATATCCAAAGACATTGTTCTTTCAGGTCACTGTTATAGTGCAGTAGTGTGGTAGTAGTGAACTTAGCAATGCTGAGGTAGAATAACTTTCCAAATGAATGGATTTCATGGACAGGCTAGTACAAAAGAATGAGTCCGCTATATAAAATTTGGTTTAGACCATGATTTTCATAAAGTAGAGCTCATAAAGTTGAGCTGATTGGAGATGACCATCTGGGCCTCTAACAGCTGGTATCAACCAACAGGGAAGGCAAAAAATACTGTTCAGTCTACATTTATGGACCTGACCAGGACAAGAAAGAATTAACTGTACAGTCTATATTGAAAGTCCACTGTCAGAATTGCAGTAGGCATCACTGGGAAAAGAAAGGATGTAATTTTTTTTACAGCTGTCAGACAATCAGAGAATTTTCTTGCTTGAAATCATGTTTGTATAATGACCACCTGCGGTACAGATTCAATTCAGGGCAAGAAAGTTATCCAGGAAAAAAAAAAAAAAAACCTTATTTGAAGTAAAACCTATGTCAATAGCGAAATGTGTTAACTGCTTTATTTGGAGTCCCTTTTCAGAGTTTTATAATATTGTTATTATAAATTCTGTCCATTTGCTTGGTCCAGCAATTATGAGATATAGAAAATGCCAAGTATTCCTCCCCAGTGGATATAGCAGAATACATTAAATTTTGCATTATAACTAGTGGCTCTGAACTTTCTGCTGCAATTGTTTTGCTAATAACATTTGCAAAGAAACACAGTTTGGAACTGTGGTTATAATGTATTCTCAATTCTCATTAAAGCTGTGTAGGAAAATAAAAAAATAACCCTGAAGACAGGAATGTAAAATGTCAGTATAAGAAACAGGGCAACAACATTTTTCTTACCTGGCTCAAGTGCAAAATAGAAAAAGTGTAACAGACAGTACAGTCCACACCAAATGCACACAAAGAGATTGTGTCAAAAAGTACACTATGTTCCTGAATCATGGCTTGATTTGCTTACCACCCTACCTTCCTTTTACCATCAGTGCTGATGTTGTTATCTCTTATCCTTGTGCCAGGGTAAAATTTGGAAGGTATTAAAGAGCACTTTCAGAACTGGATATAATCTTTCTCCTATTCACAAGTCCAGTGTTACTGTGAATCCCTGACTTGTGTTCAGAATGTGTTCCTGGCCAGGCTGCTCATGCCTGCCTAGGTTTATTTGATGTTATTTTATGAACAATATCATCTAGGTAAGGAAGCAGGGGCAGTGGGGGGTTGTAAGTCAACAGTTTTGATGATAAACACAGTAAGTGTGTATTTAATATGATTTTTGTAGCCCAGCCAGCCAACTTTCCTTTTCTAAAGTAGAATGCATAGTATAACTTCAGAGGTGACACCATCTTTCAGTGCAATAAATCTCTTTCATAATTTTCAGAGACTCTGAAGGAATAAAAATCTTCAAAATGAAACATGTTTTTTTACTGCTTTAAAATCTAAAGTTCACATCCTTTACATTCTTGAATTCACGATTTCTTGTTTACTAGTGTGCTCATTTAGTATGGACTTATCATCTCAGTTTGGCATGTCTAAATTCCCAGAAACCAGTCTGGTTATTTTATTTCTAATTTATTCCTTGCTCAAGAAGCTCTCATCTTTGAAAACTAACTAATTAATTTGCTGATTCAGAATCAACTATAGCTGAGTTTATGGCACTAGAACATTACATGTATATATATTGCTATAAAGAATGTTGTTGTGAAGACATTTTTACAGATATATATTTGAGTAGAAAACCAAAGGGTTTGGTTTGTTTCCTTTTGCCTTACACTTTAAACAAAGGCTTGATAAAAGCCTGTATAGCAGAGTTGTTATACTTTCTAGTGCACAATATAATTACATCATTCAATATGTGGTAGAAAAAGACAGCTGGATGCATTTAGTAAGCTATGCAAATTTAAATTTAACCTTCTAACTGATATAGAAAAGAAATAAGACTTTTTTACTTCTTGCAGGTGGATGCTTGGGTTTTGTTTAGTACACTGTCTGAATTTGTTCAACTGAGTGGAAAATAAGTGCATAGAGAGCAGATGTCTTTAGCAAAAGTGACTCCCTGTGGCTCTCTGGCACATGTTACTTTTTGTAAACAACAATATCTGGATTTACAGGTAAGACCATCTACCTATCCTTCATGAAGAGATGTCCACTATTTCATCCCCTAGAGAATCCTAATCTGGTCCTTTCTTATAAGATCATTTCTTAGTGCAGATGACCTTTGCAAAGACTGATAAATACCTAACTATGCAGTTGATAAACTAAGATTCAGGCAGCACATTAAATGTCCAGATAAGTCTTTTATTGACAATAAATCAGTGTAATGAAAACAAATAGAATATTATTTCTCTTTAAACAGTATTTAGAACAGTGATTTTTTAAATTTTATTTTGCAGAACTTTAAAACACAGCTTCTTATTATATTACTTCTCTGTTTCTTCAGGAGATTTTTTCATCAAACCCCATTGCTCAGGTCTTTTTTATAAATTTTTCTGGAACTTCAAATTTCACTCTTATTTTTCCAACAGTGTTGCTTCTTCCTAGTCCTTGCAAATAAGACGTTAATCTTTTAAAGTTTGTTAGAAGGTATTAGGAAGGGTTTGGGGGTCCATGGTATGTGGTATTATGTAGGGTGTATTCCCTGTGAACCCTGATGAATCTCTGTTGTGTAAGAACTCTAGTCATGTCAGTCTCTTCCAGTTTGTGATTCTGTGAAGTAGCTTTTTTATTCATAATCTATGCCCTCAGAGCCCATTCATATAAACCAAAAATGTGTCTGACCAAAAACTCCCCTGACAGAAAGCATCACTGAATTGTTTCACAGCTAAATAACTTTATCACAGAGACCTACTTACATTCTGCTATTCTACCTGCCTGCAAATCTATGCTCACATTCCACCTTCATAAATTAGCCAAATAATTCATGTTCTTTTTTCTTGTCTGATTAATCTGACCTTTCTCTAAGCTGTGTTTTGACTCATTCATGCTTACCAGGATCCACACAGTACCAGTTTCACTTACAGTAATACCTCACCTCAGGGATAACACGACTGGCTTCTATGGAATAATTTGGGGAATAATTTTTTTTTTTTTTTTTTTCCCAGAAATTACACAGGGATCCAGCCACACGAAATAATGCAAAATCTTTGTAAATACACTAGTAGCCTGTTACTGATTCATTTCAGCCAAGTGTAGTTATATCAGTACAGACTTTTCCAAAGACAAATTATTATATTTTTTCTAAAGAATATAATTGAAATGTAAGGTCTGTTTGAGGAAATAAAATAATAATAAATGGGACATTTCTGGTTTCTATTTTTATATTTTCTGCTCTCAGCAGTCATCTAAGTTACCAGAATTTTTCTGCTTGATGACTGAATAATTAAAAACACAGAGGGGAGAAATCAAGTTTCCTTATTTTAAGTATTTTCTGCTTCTGCAAATTACCAATGCTATGATTAAAATCCTCCCTAAGCATGTCTTGAAATGCTTAGGAATGATTGTTCTTGAAAATTATTTATTAATGAGATTATTCACTACTCATTAGGCATAATTTTCTCTGTGTTATTCATATGGCCCCATTTCAAATACTACAGTATAAAAAAAAAAAAAGTATATAATCCAGCCCTTTGACAAGAATCATAATTAACACTGACCTTGATGATTTCACAGTAACATGGAGAGGATTTGTTAGCATTAAAAATGTTGAACTGAAACCTGAAAGGAAAAATACTTCCCAAAAGATTTTAAAAAAATAACCCCAAAACCTACAAACCCCAAAATAGTCTGTAATAGCATCAAAATCATAAACACCTTCAAACACTTCCCCCTTCCCCAAAATGAAATGCCAATTGAAAGTTTTACTTTAGTCAACATACATCTGACAGAACAAAGGATTTGACCAGCTGACAATTTACAAGCTGTTTGTACAAGTGTGGAGTCCTTACCACTGAAAAACTCTTTTTTCTGGCATCAGACCAGCAGATTTCAAATCTTAGATATCAGTATAGAAAGTAGTAGAAAAGCCCAAAAATATTGCCAGACTAAGAATGCAAGTGTATCAGCTAATATAATTAAATCTGATGATCATCTTAATAACACCCTACCATGAAACTCTTTAAGATGGTGTAATTTCACTCTTTTGTCTACCAGCCATGATTGCAGCCCAACAGTTTATCTAACTTAGTACATTTCTGGCCAAATATAGCCCAAACTAGCTGTCAGTCTTAGTCAAAATGGGATTCAAAATACAAAAAAATCATAAAGGCCAGACTTCAGCAAACATTGCTTATACCATGTTCTACTGTCTGTAGAAATTAAAGACTGTGAAAAACTAGGTTTTATTATTGATACAAAAATGTAAGATTCTTTGGCCAAATTATTCATCCCAATCCAAGCCCATGTGAAGAGGAAATCTGATTACTTACATAAGACTGCTGTATATCTAAAAACATAAAAACCCTTGGGTCCTATATTCTTGAGTAACAAATAACAAATGACATGACAATGAATGGATCCATGTGAGTTTTGCAGAAAAACAAAATAGCATTAAGAGACCAAACAGATCTAACTTTTCCCAGAGTCACCACTTATAACATTCCTATTTCTTGCTATTGGTTATTCAGGACTAAATTATAAAAAGCAATAAAATAATCTAGAAATGAAGAAACTGGTAACATTTTCAGCTGGTTCTGACCTGTTTTAAAGGTTATGACCCCATCCTCTGGCCCTGATGAAACAAACTTTCTGTTAAAAAGACCATTACCTTCTCTAAATAAGAGTTCTTTGGTAACCTTCAGAACTCAATGCTGTTATCTTTCTTTAAAAGATTAACTAGATACAAATGATCAATACTTTCAAGAACAAGAACTTCAGACAACTTTTATTATTATTTCTGGGCTTAGAGAAATTATCCTTTCCTTAGAAAAGTTGTATCAGGAAGTAAAGACCGAGGATATTTTTTTAAATGCATAGCATAATATAAAGGGAAAAACTCATT
>JANIJG010009243.1:0-14714 GCA_024611175.1 Megaceryle torquata | reverse complement strand
TTTTACTGTGCTAAATAAATACAACTTTATTTTTATCTTCATATTTATGTATATATATATTTCTTTCTTCTATTCCTTAATAGGGGTACTTTATTTTAATAATTTTCTACATTTCCTTTCCTACTGATGGAATCTTTTAGCACCTTTTTGTTTTATTTTCAACTTACCTTCTTTCTGTTGTACCATTCAAATTATTCCAGTTAAAGAAACATAGGTCAGATCTTATGGACTGACACTTGTTGAGCTTAAGGTACAGCATATATAAAGTTTCACTCTTTGTCAAATAAATAGTAATCTAACCTTAAGTTAGTGATTATATGTGGTAACATATCAACATCTTTAATTTCTTTTACATACTAAATTGTATGAAGCCAAACATAGGTAAAATCTAAAATTGAAGTAATAACTGTTTTCCTTCCTTGCAAAAATAAGGCTTTAGTTAAAGAAATTTTTAACAATTTGTTTTGAATTGCAGAACAAAGCAATGAAGCTTATACAAGAGAGCATAACTGTAGATTTAACTTGAATGAAAGCAGACGAGTGAAAATTTGAAACCCATTTGTTCTGACACAGCAACATCTAGTTTTCCTTCCATCTTTTAATCCCTAAACATTTTTATTTTTGTCTTTTTTTCATTCCGTTTGCAAGCATACTGTTGACAGTTCAAGAAAAAGGAAGAAAAGATAGACAATTTATTTCATTTTCAGGTTCACTAAATACTTTTTCCACTATCTTGGGATGCTCATGGATTTTTTAGATCCACATCTTATGATTTTCCTTCCAGCTTCTAGTAAAATAGATAAAATTGTTGTTTAGTCTTTTTCTTCATAAGTAGTTCTGTCTTTCTTAACGAAGGCATGTTTTTCTTATCTTGTCACATGAAAATCCTTGTACCTTATTTCACAAGATAAAGCATCAGTAAAGTAAAAAAATAAATTGTAAATGATATGCCTGTTGATTCAGCAGCTTTTCATGCTTTTACAATAATAAAGTACTATTATAAAAAAAGTATGAGAAGTATCTTTATCAAAAACATGAAAAAATATTTTACACAGACACAGCTCTCCTAGCTACAGTAAGTAAATGGTCGGAGTCAGAAATGCAGAGAACTGCTCCTCTTCAGAGGATATATATCAGGCAGACATATCAGCATTTAATCAGTTTCTAAAGAAGCCGAGAGGCTTAGACAAAGCTGCTTTGTACGTTATATGAAAAGGCAGGGGAGCAAGGGAGAGAAAAACTTTTTTCATTTTTACATACTCCTGGATTCTGTTCTTTTCACAGTAATAATCTGTTTCTGCTCAAAAGAACCCCATTTTCAAAACAAATAGTAAACTTGTAGAACTTAATACCTATTTCGTAGGAAAGTCAAATTACGGTGCTACTTCACCAGTGCAAATCCTGTAAACTGGACGTTCTATAGGGACCATTTTGCAGACAACAAAAAAGATTTTCAAGGCATTGTTACAGAAAAACTGCTGCCTTAAGGTTGACTTGCTTTATAGTGCCCTGGAGTGGACAAGAAGAAACCATGGAAAGATGAGAAAAAAATTGAATTTAGAGACTAACTACCTGACTGATTTTAAGCTCTGTATAATTTTAGCATACATTACTGCTGAAAGCAGTTCACTCCATTGTTATAGATATGTATGTTTATCTTCAGACAAATGATTGGTACATAAGTGAACAGTTCCTCTCCTTTTCTGCTCCTACAGCAAAATCAGGGATCTGTTATTCCAAATCATATAATCTCAATAATGATTATGTATGATTATACATACCACAGAGAAGTAACTCCTCCTATGACAAAATTAGAATCTACATCTCTGGTAGGCAAATTCACTCTTCTCTGCTGCTGTAGAACATAATAAGGAAATTATGTTTGACCAAACTCTATAATACCTCTGCTATGTTACCTATACTAAACAACATATACTCTTTCTGTTTATTAATAGAATTTGAGAAAAATAAATTAAAAACTTTACAGAAAACAGAAGATTTAAAGGTGAGAATTACAGGATGGTTTGAAGTACAGCTGAGAATAAATGACTCAGAATTTGGTATGCTCATTTTTGTCTGAACAACAAAAAAAAAAGCTTGATTGGAGCCAATGAAACCTTTAGCAGCTTTGTTTGTTTGGTTTGGTTTGTTTTTCTAATAATTTCCTTCCTTTTTTGTGTTGATTAATCAGAAAAAATCTTATGATAAAGAGCACAATCTATGAACATTTAACTGTTTAAGCAATAATAGAATTTATTGTTCTTGTAGAATAATAAGGTAGATATTGTCATATTGCTCACTTAGAGCTCTTCAGAGAAGGAAATTATCTGGATCACAAATGTCTTCATTGAAATTTGTCTACCATATAATGGAAAGCTCCTGACCAGATAGTTTGGATGACTGAAACAGGTGTGATGAAATCAGTTCTTCTCTAAAGATACTTTCTAACTAAGATAAGAGGCTAGAGTCAACTGAACTGCTTTTAAAACAGTTTGGCTTCACTCAGAAAGACTTCTTAATTCAGTCACCACTATGATCACCAAATAAGAGCATGAAAGTTTAAATACATCTTAATAAAATATAGCACACTGATATAAATGAAGTAATTAATATTTCCTTATAATCTCCTAGACGGCCATCCTACAGAAAGTCTGGTTGAAAGACTAATTAGGTCACAAGTTCTGGAGATACTCTAGGATCTTGTCAAAGTCTTCCACTGGGAGTGCAATATAAGGTCTCTATTAAGCAGTATGCAAAACCTTTGAAACAGTCACAGAAAGACTAAAGGATCTGCCCAAGCTTCTGATTGTACTCTAAGCCTGTCTTAAAGACATAATGGTAAAATCCCTTTTCTCTGACTCTTGAGGAGAGACCTTGCAAGATAGAGAGTTTGGGTTCAATTTAGTTATCTAAAGAAAGGTGACCAGTGCCATTGGATAAAACCTATAGTACCTCCCTTTATCTCCCCTTATAGCAGCTTCCCTTTCTGTAGCTGCTGCTCTAGAAGACAGATGGTCTCACATAGGTTCTGTTCCATAGCTACTACCACAGTGTAACCCATTAGTCAAGCCTTTTTATTCTTCTGAAATGCTAATTTGAAATGTTAGCAGCCTAGTAAGAGAAAGTATTGCTAGGAAAATTAATTGCTGAAACACACAGAATTTGAAATACATATACTGCCTTTTAGATTTCCTATACACAGAAGCCTTACTGTGTGGTGTCTTGAAAACATGACACACAATATATATATTCAAGGTTGAAGCTGAATGGACACAAAATGTCAGGATTTATTTGTTTCTAATTTTAAAATTTATTTTATTTTTTTAAAGATCCTCCTTTTCATGCTTTTAAGTTCTAAGAGCCATATTCAAAATTCTAACTAAATTTGTTTTAGAAACTTGTTCCCAAATAAATTAAAGTGATTCTCCAAAAGCCCATTGATAATTTGTAGTGAAAGCAGTGGGGCAGTAATAAACATAGAATCTTAGCATCAAGTAGGTTGGAAAAGAACCATTAAATCATTGAGTTCAACTGTAAACCTAACACTGCTAAGTCCACAACTAAACCATGACTCTAGGCACATCTGCATGTCTTTAAAATACTTCCAGAGATTATGACTCAACCACTTCCCAGTTCCAATGCTTAATAACTTTTTTAATGACAAAACTTTTCCTAATGTACAATCTAAATCTCCCCTAGCCTAACTTAAGGCTGTTTCCTCTCATCCTATCACTTATTGAGAGAAGCAATTGACCCCCACCTTGCTACAACCTCCTTTCAGGTATTTGTAGAGAGTGATAAGTTCTCCCCTGAGCCTCCTTTTCTTCAGGCTAAACAAATATGATTCCCTTAGCTGCTGCTCTTAAGACTTGTGCTCTAGACATTTCACCAGCTTCATTTTTCTTTTTACACACTCCAGCACCTCAGTGTCTTTATTGTAATGAGGGGCCCAAAACTAAACATAGTATTTAAGGTGCTGCCTTACCAGTGCTCAGTACAGGGGGATGATAAAGCCTGAGAAAAAAAAGTCCTACCTAAGATTAATTTACTAGATTTTTTTTTCTTATTTTTTGTTGATCTATTTTGTCCTCCACACTTAACTGACTCACATCTGTCTATTGTGTTCTTGTGTCTTCCTATTGACATCACCTCAGAAGGCATCCCAGTTGAACACACTAATGGGTTTTACTCATTTATCCATTTTCACAAGATAAATTTACCACTGTTCATAAGTCCCACTGAATTTTGTTTTATAGTAATAAATGAACAGAGCAATACTCTTCATCATTTTAATTGTTGTCACACCAGAGATTAAATGTTTTGGTTTTGTTTTATTTTTTATTTTTAAAGACATCAAAGTCTAAGGTTACAAAAGAATACCAGGCATTTACAGTCCTATTTATTATAACTTTGGTCACTGATGTCCAAAACTGCTGTCTTCAAATCCCCAACTTCATGGCACTGGATCCTGGTGAAATATTTTTTTTAACACTACAGTGTTACTGATATCTCCTCTGGGAATTTCAAACAGTGCTTCAGTTCAGCATTGATAGAATTTATTGGACCAATGTCTACCTCATTCCCAGCTTTCTCAGCAACTGCAGACTTTGCACCCTTCTATCTTGTCTGAATGTCCTATATATGTCCTACATTAAAAATCTTGCTTTCAAATAATATTTCTACTTTAATATGCTCTGTTCAGAAAGACAATGCAAAGTTTAAATCATTTAAAACAAAGTATCATGACATTTTTTAAAAAGTAATAGTGAGAAACCCACAGAGCTACTGAAGCATAAACTAAACCACAAATGTCTTTTCTTCTGAGGGACAGCTCTAATCATTAAGCTAGCAAGCCACACATATGCATATTCTTTCCCTTGCTTTCTTTCTGTCATTGGTCCAACAATCTTTGATTATTGTAATAGAAATGGAGAAGTTTCAAAAGAAAGGAGCAAGAATGCCCTTGATCAGCATATGTGTCCCTCAGGCAGTGAATTGCAGTTTTTACTGTACCTCATCAGTATTCAACTAACCAGTAAGTGGTAAAAGGGGAACAGAGAGGTACCTCCTAAACCAAAGGAATTTTATAATGTTACAAAATACTGTTCAAGTATTTGAAAGAACAAAAAAAATTGTGTCATGATTTTGGAAGGGGTTCAGACATGCAAATCCTGTAACAGGGAAATACTTCTTCAGGAGGTACACCTTACTCAGAGAGAAGGTCATACCTGTATCCTCAGAGATGACCTTTTGCCTTCTGTATGCCACTGTCTTCTTATCACCCAGTGATTCCCAAACAATTCCTAGACATAAACATTAAAGATGAATTAAGATTATAGACTATACTTCCAGGATCAAAGTTAAAATTTTAGGTGTTGCAAACATTGCAATATATATTTTCACTTAAAGTAGGTAATGGATATGTTTCACTGATACTTTTCCCCTGCTTCTATCTCCCCATAAAATATTTTAAAGCACAGATATAGGTAAGAAAATTAGAATCTGATCAAGTGGGCCGTAAAAACCAGAACCTTAAATCCAAATATTTAACCCAAGTTTTAGGTTAGTCTCATTTTAATTAGACAGTTGTTTGAAAAAGAACTCCTAAGTTCAGAATGTCATTATTTCTCCTTTTGAACATCATACATTATTTTATTTAATAAGACACATTAATAAGTAATGGACCTGTTAACATTCTTAGCATTATTTCATTTACCTTGGTGGAGGTTTTTAATCTGACACCAGTATTGGACATTCCTCTAGAATGTTTCAATGGTAAATGTTAATTAAAGTTACAAAATATCTCTGAAAATTAAGAAGTTATGCACTCTGGTGTCTGTGAAATTAGACAGTGAATTGTCATCAGTCTATTAAGCCTCCAGGATCATACAGTTTTTATGTGGTTTCCATAGTTGTATATGTTAATTGCTATGTTCAGTAACATTTTTCCATTAATCATGAAGGTCTTGGAATCTGCAAGCTGGCTTCAAAACTTTGAGGTATAGTGTCAGGTACTCATATTGTTCAGTTCAGCTGCATCTGGTCAGTGACTGTTGCACCCATACTGTTTGCTGTAGATAATTGTCTTTGACAGCATTGAAATGAAATGACAGGAAACTAGCAATCATTGAAAATGACATCTTCTGTCATTTCACCTGAAACAAAGTATTATTGGCTTGTATAGTATATAAGAACTTGTAAATAAATTATAAAAAAAATAGAAGAATACTTCTTTCAGGCTTGATCTTAATGAGGAAAATAAAAGTATTTCTTTCTGTGTTGTCCATAGTTCTATGTTCTTCCTATTTAACAATATATATTTTTTAAATATTATGTACTTTTAACATTTATTCTACAGATTTATAAGGGAGAAATATTAAAATAATTCTGAAACAAACTTTTTCTGAATTGGCAGGTATTATGTCCATGGCACACAACTTATTCAAGCAACAGAAATGCTCTCTAGGCATGCCAGAAAACAAGTGTAATCACAGATGAAAAAGAAGTATGTAAACAGTATAGATGGAAGTTTGAAGTCAGTGAAGCTTCCTTTAGCTTTGCACTTATAACAGGATACTTACTTCGTCAGTCTTATGTGCCACATCCTCCCTTTCATCGATATATGTTGTTCTCAGATACAAGTGATTACAAAAAAACATCATCTACCTTTGGATATATAAAGTAGTATTCCTTATTTATTTAGCTTTAATTTTACTCTCCTTCTTATGATTTCCCATTAGTAACAGTTTTGTTTCCTTTGTGGCAAGAAGAGGTAATTATCTGTAATTCCTGTCTGTCAGTGTTTCTATCACCCCCCCCAACCTGAAGGAGAAGAGTTGCTTATATCAGTTAAAAGTAGTTAGTAATTCCCTCCTTAGCATAAATACCCACAATCAGAAATTATAACCTTCTTTTACTGTACAGAAGGCTCTGAACTGCTGTCAAATCTAGTAACTGCCAAATCCTGCCTCCAACAGTTTTTATCTTTTTATCTGTCCCAAAGAACTGCAGTTCACTCCGAGAAGTGTGACAGCAACGCTGAGTTTAATGACATTACATCTCTCAGCTTTTTAAACTGTTATAGTAATCTAAAAGCTGTCTACAAAGTCCTATCATCCATGCTTATTACTATAATTAATACTGCTACCAATTATTGGTGGAAATAAACTGGAGTTTGGAATATCCTGCTTATATATGGCATCATCATGTTCTAACCACATGTGAATTAAAAAAATAAAAATGCTTTAGTCCCATCTATTTTGCATATTTTTTTTTCTTTAAGATATCTCAGTTTAGTTGTAACTAATATCAGTGAGGATAAAAGCTTTATTAAATTCCATTCCTTCTCTATCTGAAAGATGCTGTTTATTAACAACAACAACATATTTCCTATACTTAAAAATATGAATGAAACTGCCCAGGAAATTAGTGTTAGTACATTTTTTTTTTATTAGCAGTCCAGTTTTGTCACCAAGAAACTTAATTTGTTGCCTGAAGTTATATTCTTTTTACTACTTCTTTGCTTTGTCTTTCTTTTCAATGAAGATTTGTTAGCTAAGTCAGACTTAAAATCACTGGGAAGCGTATCTGAAACACAGGGATGCTTCATTATTATTATGTATCAGTTTGTCACAACTGTTGCAACCTTTCTCATATGTCTCTTCTTGGTTTTTTCTCAGCTCACACGCTTCTATGTAGAGCAGTGAAGTGGATCTTGGAGCATCAACCATACTGGTGTGTTGCACTGACCAGCCAAACTTTTATACCTTTCCTTTGTTTCCCTTCTCTATTCAAAATATTCTTTTTTTTCTTTCTTTCTTTTTTTTCCCCTCAAGAAAATCAGAAGTTAACATTGAAGAATAGATCATCAAAAGATCAAATAATAATGTAAGACAGCTAATGGAAGCTACCATTAGAAACTGGAAGCACCTTGGCTCCCCACACCACCCTCCCCCATTGCAGTTCTAGGAAAAGAAAGAAATATATTGAAGTAAAAATAAAAGAGAACAAAACAATTTAAAATCTCATTGCATTTTCAGTAGTTCTCAAAATCTGTGAAGCATTTCTCCTGTTTCTTATTTTTCTATGTATTCTTGTGGAATATTTGTTAATTCATTCTAAACTATACAAGTCTGAAAACACATTAAATTATCTATACATAGTAAAAAAAATATAGTGGACTGACAGTAAATTTGAGACATCAACCTATCCTCAGTTAACAGGATGCCTGAGTCAGAATCCCTGGATATGTTTAAGGGACACTGGGGGACATAGTTAAGAGATTAATTTTGTAGACTAAGGTTAATGTTAGGACTTGATGATCCCAAGGGTCTTTTCCAATCTGAATGATTCTATGAAAAAAGAATATAGCTAGCAAGTTGGATATATGTTTCACAGTTTCAAACTGTTTAAACAAATTTAATTCTGAACACAAACTTGCATCTAAACCGATTTTAAAATATTAAAAGTATTTTAAAATAAGCTACTTAGAGTGTAATGCAATATTTGAAAATATTTTAAAATAGAGTGAAATTTGGAGTATACTCAGATCCTTCACTGCTACTTCTTCCAGTTTTGTCAATGAATGAAAAAAAGATTATTAAAAAAAAAAAAAAAAGTCTGCAAAGTAAAAGTCTTTTGGATAAGGAAATAATTTGTTGGACTTCAAAGAAGCAGATTTTCAAGAAATCAATATTTTTTCAGCACCTTTCTTCTGTAGAAAATACAAAAAAAAAAAAAGCTAACAAACACAAACACACTTATTGAAGACTGAAAGATACTTTCTAAAAATCCATGTGATCATTTTCTGACACATCTCTAGTTAAAAAAAAATTCTGAAAAATATAACAACAGTTTCACAATTAATATTTTCAATTTCAGAGCTTTAATCTATCCCAAGATGGAAAAATTAATAAAAAACCCTTTTTTTTTAATTTCAAGAATGAAAATGTAAAAGGTAGACTAGTATTTAGAAACATCACAACGAACTTACAATAGTGTTTAAACTCCCCATGATTAGTATGGGAGATAAATATTTTTCGCCTTTTGACCTGTATCAGAGAGAGTCACCCAACAGCTTCAATAATGTTTGCAGAAAATTTTGATGCAGAGGAAGAGAATGATGCTTTCTTGTAGGGAAACAAGAAAAGAAAAAGTTCCCTATAATGGTAAAATACTACGTCCTGTGTAAGACCAAGATTTATGATGAGAGAAAGGGGTGTTGTATGCATTCCCAGGATGTGACTCTGCATTTTATGAATGTAAAAACATGTTGTATTGTGAATATCATTGTAATATGAATGAACAAAATAAATGTGAATCAATAATTTACTATCCTTGCTATGGGGGTAAGCCTCAGGTGTAGGGGACTGCCATCACCTCCAAATCTAAAAATTTTGAATAAAATGCTCTGTTGAGTTTATTTTCAGCTACAGTCACTGTAGTGGCTTATGAGAAATAATCTCCTATAATACTTGACTGAATGGAGACCATGACTTTTCCTGCAAAGCACCACCTCCTTTCTCATGCATCTCGCCTTATGCATTTTGTTACAAAAACTCTTTGGGAACCTGTAAAGGCCTTATGCAAAGTCTGGTTGTTCTTCTGCCTTCACACATAGGGATTCATGTAGCAGGATTTCCACAACATCCCTTTTTCCTTTCTTGTCTTTTCTTTTTCTGTCTCTACAGACCTCCAAAGAAAGGTGTCATTCTAAAGCAGCTCACCCTCCAGTTTCCCAGACCCATTGGCAGCTCTCTCCTTGAAGGTCTGGGAAGATGAGGATAAAGTGGAACACTTTTAAATTTATATTTCAGACTGTTCTTCGGCTTCCTGAAGGGAAGTATGCAGGCAAGATTTCTGACATTAAATTAGTGAATAACTACTCTCTCAAACAAGTGTAAAACTGTCAACCAAAAACCCCTCAGAGGAACTCATCAGTGAAAAAGATCACATGATTTCATGTTAGGCTGGAAGACTCCTATTCAAAAGCTGCAATGTGGAATTCCGCAAAAATATCTTTGAATGAATAAGACCAACCAAATGAACGCTGACTCATAAGAAAAAACAGACTACACAAACCCAATTGGTAACAGTTTGTACTTCTCCAATGAAAGAGCATTTAAGGCAACGTGCTCCCAGAATACACAGATAGGAAATGAGAAATAAACCAAAAATATTTTTTGAAAAGAAACATTACAAGAATGTACTAATTTTGGCTGGGATAGAGTTAATTTTGTTCATAGTTGCTGGTATGGGGTTATGTTTTGGATTTCTGAGGAATACTCTCAACTGACCAAATTTTCAACAAACTATTTTTTGTATGTGAAGCTGCCATATGGATCTGAGTTGTTGGTAGAATCTAATTAACTTTTTAATATATTAAATATTTGGTTGAAAATACTTTTTTTTTAATCTATATTTTGGCTCTCTCTAGGCCGTTTTTAGCTACTATTCAGGTAGTTAACTTAGTTATTTTTAAATAAGTTAACTTAGAATTTTTGAAAATATATTCCTTTATGATCTCCCAATATCTAACACTTAATTGAGAATATTATTAAAAGTAGATTCTAGGTTATTTATTTAATCTGTAACTGAAATTGAACAATTACATGAACATCTACTTATTCATTTGATAACATTTCCTGTGAAAAGCAGACATTCCTCTTACATATATCCATGCAGCAGGTCATCCATTGAATATAATTCAACATAAAACTGAATATAAACTATAAAAATGCATTTTAATGAACTATTGGTAAATTGGCAATGTCTATTAAATTACATTTTTATTCTTCTATAAAGATGTACTAATTAAATCAATAATGTCATACATAGAATTGTACAGAACTTATATATAATGTAACATACATTAGTTTTCAATATATGTAGCTTTCAATAATACTGTGATTGTGAATACTGTGCATCTGTTTCCTAGTCTTAATTTACTGATGAGATGATCTTTTAAAAATGTTTTCCTTCACAACTATTCTTTAATTTGATGCTCTTCATGCAAATCTAAATTTGCAAATTAGAGAATTGGTTTTACTCATGAAATAAAATATTCATGATTGATGCATCTAATATCCTGTCTTTGTATTGTGCTAGATTATAGTTACTTTTCATTTCCATCATTAATTAAAATTAAGACAATAAAACAGTCAGTGAAGAAGCAACAAATCACAGTAACATCTTGAATATCTAACTACAGTGGCAACGAAAATGAACAGTGTAGTTTTTGACAGTTTACTTCAGCAGACCCTGTTATTTTTCTTATGTTTTCAGACTGAATTTTGCAGAAAAACAATTTAGAAAGGATGAAGAAAAGTAGCCTTAATCACACTTTAATATCAGATATTATCTTTTGACAAAATCATTGTTTACTAATGTCTGATCCTGCAATATGCTGAGTATCTTTGGTGATAAACAGAGCCTCCTGTTTCTAAAATAAATACAAACTGAAGGAATACCACTTACAGGGCTCATTCTATATTTCACAGGATCAGGTTCTAAATGAGCTTTTCAATTCATTGGTTCCACACCAGCACATTTTTCCATTCAGCATTTATCAAGAACATTTATTCATACTGAAAATGGTTGCACCATAGGATGTCATGCAGCTATAGTAAATAGAAAATAGATTATTCAATTACTCTGTACAATCAGAGACAACAAAGTATGGCAAATATTAAATAAGTTCTTTGTTGCACATGCTTACTTGTTAGGACTTCAACAGTATTCTAAATCTGTTAACCTTTCTTGTGGTTCCTTCTTGCTATCAGAAAGGTTGTCCTGACAAATTTGACATGGGCATGATAAATGAGTTATATTCACAGATGTTGATTATATGACCTGTTTAACTTGCTGTCCACCAGTCCTGTCATGCTAATAGATGCCTGGTAGCATAAATAAAGATAATTCCCATAAGTGAGTGGCAAATGTCAGTAATAATAAAGTGTATCACCTACGATGCTCACAACCCCTGCAGCACACATTTGATAAAGAGGTATGTATGAAAAATACTACATGAGTTTTTAAGGAACAGAAAATCATATTTTCTTTAAGGAAGAAAATTTTCAAGAAAATTCCAGTTGTATATTCCAAGTGAATATACATCTGTCTTTTGTTCATTGCTTCAGTCAAATTCTACAGTTACAAAAAATGATTAAATTATGGATAAATGATGTAAAATCTGACAGCAGTAAACATTTTGTTTTCCCTCTAGTGTATCACTGTTTACATTGCTAAAATGTCCTTCTTGGGCAGTAACGAACAGTAATGAGACATTCTGATGAGTAGGACAAGGGAACATGAACTTCTTCTATGACCATACAAGCATTCTTTCTAGATCAAAGCATAATCCAAAAAGCAGCTAGTCATGTCCTGTGAATGGAGTTAGTTGGTGTCTTATATTTTATTAGTTAAAGCTTTCAAACCTATAGAGGTATGTTCTCCTGAATTCCTTTGGTGTTTTTTAACAAAGCATTTTGTTAATTTGTTTTGGCAGCAGAGACAGTAGAAGCCTCCACTGTACCTTTTTCTGAATACAAAAAGAATATAAGCTTCATGGGCTGCCAACCAGTCAGGTTTACATCCAAATTCATATTAAATATGAGTTTCAGGAAAAATTTGCAAAATAGACATAGATTTTCCCACCAGAAACTGTCCTTTTGACTAGCCAGAAAGCCAACAGAGATTCATTATGGGTGAAAGATACCAAATTGTACATTATTTAATAACATAAACAGATTGTGAAAAAAAATTAAGTGTCCTACATAGAATCCCATACTCTTTAGCACTGTCCATTAAATAGTCCTTATCATAGAGACACAGTAATTTTTGTCAGTGTCAGTGGTGTTCACTGAGAATTCATTATCATGGGACAGGTGAGCAGCTCATGACAATCATGGAAGAAGCTAGTCTTTTGTAATGAATTTCTAAGTCAAGTCTAAGGAAGATGTAGAGAAGGCCATAAATGCAAATCATGGTGTATATAATGATCACACTTCCTCCAAAGCTATGTACACATGCACTTTGCTGTCTTTTTGAAAGCTAAGCTAGGTCAAGAAGACCAACCCTTTTGCTGTTTCTTCATATGAAGGAAAAAAAACCCAAAATAAACCTGAGAAATATAAAAAATAACTTTAGAATTTTCCTTATAAATAGATACTTATCAGTCTACAATGTCTATTACCTTTCTTTTATTATCTTCTTTCCCCAGTTATCATCAGTAAAGTGCCTACTAAGTATTAGACTGCCCGTGAAACTTCAGGAAAGGAACATATTGCTAAAATACTCATCATCCATTTGGAAAAAAGCGATTATGTATAAAGTAATTATGGATGATTTAAAATGTTGATATTAGAATATGTTTATGTTACTTATTGAGTAATAACAATGCACTACTTACCCTGAAGCACCATAAGTTGTTCTACTCTGAAACTGGAAGGGGAAAAGGAAAGGAGTAAGAAAGGAGAAAAGTATAGGTTTGTAAACGGGATAGAGAGGAAAGGCAAAGAAGTAAAATGAAGATAGAAGTTTCCAGTTAGGCTTTCCCTTTTCAAATTGTGTGCTAGTGCAGGTACTCTTTGAAGGCAGTCCAGTCTCCTGTGTCTTTTCTCTGCTAGTGGACAGATGATAGATTTGTCACTGTGCCCTCACACCAACTGCATCCAGCTGGTTCTCTTTCCAAATGACCTCCTAGCTGTGCTTATTTGCCGTGTATTCCTAGTCCCATGATATTCCATTTATTCAGTCCTGTCATCTTCTTCTAATGTAAAGCTTGTGCTCTTCTGGCAAGGGACTTAAGAATTAAAATCCTCTTTCTCTAAAGCACAACCAGTTGCATTTGTATTACGAATACCCTTGCAGATGCAGTAAACCGATTCCATTTGTTACTCTCATTTTTTATAATTATGTATGATTTGAATATCATGATCAACTATGAAATTTTATTAATAATATTTATAACCAAGATAGTCAACAGTTTTGTGAAGTGAAATGTTTTGCTAGTTCTCATCACAAAATCTGTGCAGGTAGTAGTGAAATCCTTACTGTTCAGCTAACAATAAATAAATTCCTATAGATAATCTTATATAAGCTTTGTCTTATGTTTTTTTATGTGAATTTTAGAGTGGAATCTTAGGATGAAACATTTCAGACAATATTTTTTCAAAATTCTTTCCAAGTATATAGTTCTAGTCTGCATTTTTTGTTGAAAATCATTGCACTATAAAGTAGACATAAATACAAATTCATATGGGCTACAAGACAAAGACTGAAAAATGCTAAACTATGTGTAAATCCGTATAGACAGAAAAAAGTATCTGATTAAAATCTTAATATTATCTGTTTATTTAGTGAGCTGTAGTTAAATTTAAAAGTTAAATAAAAGTTTTGATAAAACTAAAGAACTACAAGATGTGAATAATATTGGACACAGGGTAAGCAAGATCAGATAGTAGATGCCCACAAAGATACTCGACAGAAAGTAGTGCTACAGAACAGTCAGATTATAGACAACCAAAGAAAATATTTTTGATGCAATCATTCTGAGCACAAAGAAACAAATTTATGTACACAAATGACATTACATCTGCTGCTAGCTTACACCAGAAAAAGAAAAGTTTCTGCTTAATTTCAGTGACTTTCCTTAGCAAAAGAACAACATCAGTCCTCCTGTCACTGAAAGGATTAAGAATGTGGTTATATGGGGG
>JANIJG010009242.1:0-30276 GCA_024611175.1 Megaceryle torquata | reverse complement strand
CGAGTAGATGTAGCACTTGAGGCTATGGTCTAATGGATAGACAGATGTTAGGATGAAGGCTGGACTTGATGATCCTAGAGGTCCTTTCCAACCCTAGATATTTTTGGAATCATAGAATCACTATAAATTTAATTTTAAAATTAAATCTATTACATCCACCCTATACCTGGCTTCAAAGTGTTGAAAGATGCCTTTATTTCTTATATTTCAGAATACTAACACTTAGCCTTATAGTTTCACACCTAAAAATAATGCCCCCAAATCACATTTTTATAATAACAGAAATTAATAATCTATTTAAGAAAAAAACTAGGCCTAAGTGTTGCCAATTCTTTTCATACACCATCACCAGGATATGTAAAAGGTAAGGGAAGGCTATATCTAAGACTTACTCTTCAGGTAGTCATCTCAACACTGTAATGTCTTTGTCCTTAAGAACATTCTTGAACTTTGAAATAGCATGTAGGCTACGTATGTAAAGTTAATTTCTTTACTCTGTTGAAACATCTCAGTCCTCTCTGCATATTTCCGTTGCTGTTGTACATCAAACATAGACTCTGATATTCACCTTCAAGATTCTTTGTAACACAATTCATTTGTATTAACCACGTCTCATATAAAATCAAGGCCAGGTTTCAATTTTCTCTGTCCGTGAGGCTCGTTGCCTAATCATTACATTTAATATTTTTAAGCTTCTGCTTTTGTGTTTATATCCACTTTGCAGTCAGAACTTGGAGGATCTCTCCATCAATATTTGAAAAATTAAAATTACTGTTCACTTTTGAGAACCTACTTTAAAACCTTCCTTTGTTGTGGTACTTAAAGCACCTTTAAAACCATTTGGCATACGACTATAGTCCCTGTCAGTGATCACTACTGCCTGATTGTGTCTGCACATAGGTCCTCTAAACACTTGTTTTAGACTTAAAACTTCAAGCTTTGTGATGGTGGGACCTTCTTTGTGCTACAGTCAAAACAGAATCCTCCTCTGTAACTACAATTTCCCAACACTGTAATAATACTGGTAGGAATAATAGCAACAAATAAAATGCAAACCAGAAGGTTCATGAGCTGAAAAAAAAAAGTCAACCGAATAAATCATTCGCATGATGTACCACTACTTGATGAGCTTGAACTAAGGAACAGTTAATACCATTTTTCCATTTAAATTTCTCAGTATTCCATGGCCAAAAATGCAATCCAAAAGGAAAACTCAGGATGTGATCACACACAATCATAGGAGACTTGCTCCTCCACAACAGTAAATTCCTCTAAGAGCTATTCTGTACACTAAACTCAGTTTTACAATTTTTCTGAAACTCTGTTTCACAGTTCTTCAAAAAAAGTGATTATAGATACCAAAGCTGAAGGAATAATAAACTTCTATGGAGCAGAAGTAATTCTGGTACTGGAATTGGTGATATTCTCCAAAACAAATGGTATTCTGGAGCTTTATTTTAGTTAGAGTGCAATATCCTTTATTTTATACACTTCTGAAATCTGATACGAGAGCATGAAGAATTTTCTCTTAAGTGGAGACAGCCTGTGGGGAGTATGATTTGTTTGGCTTGCATTTATTAGCTGTGACGTTACTTCTGAGACATTGTGATTTTGTCATCTACATTATTACTAATCTATTCTGGAAAATATAAAATCTTTAGTCCAAAGGCATTGTTTCTGCAATAATTTTATTTCTTCCAAAACCCTAACAATAAGGGAGTTAATGAATATCTTAATTCAGACACTAAGGGGAAATTTTCTAAAACAATTTCAAGATAGGAAATGAGTGTGTATGAGAGACTTGTAAAAAATTTAGTGTTAAGAAGCTTTATGATATCAGTACTAATATAATACTGAAGGAAGATGACAAAGTAGAAAAGGCATATCTGACAAAAAAATAGAGTTATTTACTGCATCATTAAATAGGATTTCTAAAGAAACTAAATATTTCAGCAAATGAAGTTTGCTTTTGGCCCCTTGCAGATTTTGGAAATGAATGCTTAATTTGGAAAAAAAAAAGGATTAGTAAACAGAACTATTTGTCCTACTGAAAGAAAAACTGTGCTTTTTTTTTTTTAAATATGTTTCCAGAAGCTGGAATCATCTGATATGCATCAGGTCAAAATAGGAAAAACAGCCTGAAAAGGGGAAAAAAATATCTTCAGTTACATTTTTACATGCTATATGTAACAAGGACCAAAATACAAAGGAAGTCTCTGGAATTCTGGAGACCCCTTTGAGGTTGGGAACCAATACAATGACACCAATCACGTTTACTTCTGTATGCAATACTTTGCCTGTGGTGTCCTCCTACAAGCGGTGAGGTTTTCAACTGCAGGAGATAGATTAGGGTTGCAGCCATGAAACCACGAGCACTGTTTCTGGCAGGAATTCTTTCAGATTTCCTCCCCTCAAGCTTCACTTCCATTTCCTAATCTGTTCTTATCAGACCTTATTACCCAATTAGGTAATTAACTGGTAAATGAAAAGCAGGACATGAGTCAGCAATAAGTGCTCACAGCCCAGAAAGCCCAACCATATCCTGGGCTGCATGAAAAGAAGCATGGCCAGCATGTCAAGGGAGGTGATTCTCCCCCTCTGCTCTGGTGAAACCCAACCTGGAATACTGCATCCAGCTCTGGAGTCCACAGCACAGGAAAGACCTGTTGGAGCAGGTCCAGAGGAGGGCCACAAAAATAATCAGAGGGATGGAACACCTCTCCTATAATGGAAGGCTGAAAGAGTTGAGGTTGTTCAGCCTGGAGAAGAGAAAGCTCTGGGGAGACCTTATTGTGGCCTTTGATACTTAAAAAGTGCTTATGAGAAAGATAGGGACTAACTTGTTAGGAGGGCCTGTAGTGATGGGACAATTGTTTTAAACTAATAGAAGGTAGATCCAAACAGGATGTAAGGAAGATTTTTTTTTTACAGTGAGGTTGGTGAAACACTGGAACAAGGTTGCCCAGAAAGGTGGTAGATGACCCACCCCTGGAAACATTCAAGGTCAGGTTGGATGGGGCTCTGAGCAACCTGATCTATTTGAAAATGTCCCTGCGCACTGCAGGGAGGGGGCAGGACTGCAGGAGAGGGTACAAATAACAGCAATAAAAGGTTTGATTTACTGAAGGGAAAAGTTAGAATAAACTTGCTACCCTAGGATGCTTTGTTCCATCAAGGAGATCTGTACCTACGCATGAGCAGGTCCCTTTTCCTGCCAGTTTGGCCTATTTTTGTTTTCCGTGAATGATGTTAAAAACTATAGACCAAAAATTTTTATTAGATTTTTTTAATTGGCATGGGATCTTCATATAATAAAAGCATATAAAATGTATTCAGCTAGCTGAAAGACTATGTACTAAACACTCTGACAGCAGTTTGATACCTTTGTTAACTTGAAAGCTGACCCTGGGAAACTATCACCTTCCCTTGAAAGAAGCAGCATATGATATGGGAAGTGGGGTCTGGCATTCCCCTTGTCCTGCTGTTGCTGTCAGTGAGGGGAAGCAGCTGGGAAGGGCCTAGGTCCTCTCCTGTCATAACCAATGCAGATGACCTGTAAGAAAACCCATATAGCCTATGGCCAGTGGTCTTGGAAAAGGAAAGAGGTGTTGCCTGGAAGTAGCAGGCACAGATTGAACTGGAGCAAACTGGGACACAGGAAATTTTTGACACGTAATCTCTAGAGATAACTACCTATATGTGATGCTCTACTTGACTCATCTTACTAATGGTCTGCTGCATGCCCATGGCCCGAGACCAGAAAGGTATTGAGATACACCAAGTACTTCACCAAGAAGTCACTTCTCCGCCTTTATTTTGAGACAAATGTGTGGCAATTTTGGACAATGCAAGGAAAAAGAAACTTAACAGTCTACACATCAGCATTAAAATATATGCAAGGCAAGAACAACTGAACTGATCTTGAGATCTCAGATTCATTACTGTGTACATAGGAGCTAGGGCCTTTTTGGTTGCTTGCCTGAGATTGGAAAGTTGACTCCCAGACACTAAAATGGTCACAGATCTCATGACAGCACTGTCCTCATGGCATAGGCAATTCTGACCTCCCTTCCCAGAACCTAGTAACACTAATCTAGCCTATGAAACAATAAACCCAGAACTTAATACACCAAAAACTAACACTAAAATAAAGGGAAAAACTTGAGCTCTATTACAAAACATACCTTCAACAACGCAGGACAAGGAAGCAGTGAACATTGCCAAGGCAGATCACTTCATACACCAGGCTTCCAAAGGTGCTCTGATGCCAAAAGGCAAACACAAACCATACAGAATTGTGCTTACCACAGAGGGGCACCAGGCTGTGAAATTCCACTCATAAAATAGCCATTTCTCACTGCTTCATACTGCATACTCTATCTGCAAGGCGAGTCCAGCAGAATTTGTTGACACAAATTTACTCCTGGGAAATTTTTGTTAAAAATCCTACTACAGCTTGTGCACTGAAAACCACAACAGGAAATGTAACATAAAAGCAGCAGAGTCAGTAAGTACTCCTTGAGGTGAAACCAAATGAGAAGAAGTGGCTTAGAGGTAGTTTTAAGTCTATACCTGTCAAAGTTCCCATATTAGTTTTCATGGGTTTATGCTCATATTTTCCTTTAAAAGCTATTTTCTCCTTTCACTGTAAAAGGAGATATGCTGTCATCAGAGGAAACCAAGCAGAGTACTTTGTCTGTTACCAAGCTCACCCTAAGTCAAACTAAAAAAATTACACTGATGGTTTGGCTCTGTAATTTCTCCTGTTTAGCTTCTAATAAAAACAGGTAATGAAAAGTTTTGTTGTTCCTGAGCTGATAAAGTTTAGTCTCTACTTGGGAATTTGCCAATCTCTATAGCAAATGGTTTCATCTACACCCTGCTTTGTGCAAGTTGTTCAGGTATCAGTGTTAAACATGCCTAAATGTGTCTAAACCTGTACATTGATTTTCTTTAATGTTAGCCTTTACCATTGTGAATGGCTTCTCATTAATATTTCTAACTTCATAGCTTTGTGTTTCTGTGCATTATTCTGCATGGGAACTAAGGCCTCTCAAAAATCTGATTGAATTGAAATTGAACTTCTTTTATGTGACTACTTCATCATACTTAACTAAAATTATGTACTCTGTGTCTAATTATGATCAGTTAAAAATTTCCAAGGTTAAATGAAAATGTATCCCCCAGCTGTGTGGAGGGGATCTGTTCCTCCCCACTTACCAACCATTCAGAAATGTCAGTCAAGAGGAATTGCCCATGGGACTACCTAAACATCTCATGTCATTGCCCTGATGAGCTCTTGTCTCCAGCACAGGAAAGGAGGAAATAATGCTGCCTTATTTTATTCCCGCATGTCATTGTCCTTCCTTGTATTGTGACTGAACTAACCCACATGTCATGCAGAGATGGGAGCCACCTCCTGTGGCTGTTGAAGTCAGGGCCATGAGGAATTAATTGCCTGCCTGGCATCTGCATGCCAGATGAGAGGAAAAAGAACCCCATGTTTTAACTCACCTACGGATGAGTAGATAGTTTTGGCTTTATCCCACCACAGCTCACACATGCTGCTCATGAGTTGATCTGCCTACAACACCAGCACATACTTCAATTGCCAGACTTTCCTATGGGGCATAGAAGGGATCTTCTCATATGGGAGAATTTCTAAGCTGCAGTGTAAACATCCCAGCAGTACAGGCCTTTGGTTACATTCTTATATTAGAAACTTCTAGAGTTCTGGCAGATATCTGGTAAACAAACAAACATGCAAATCCATTATAACCTACTTCATATTGTATGAAGATCTACTTCTACGCTTTCACCTAATCAAACCTTCCTAAAATAACACATTTCGGTTATAAAACACTGGGGAAAAACAACCCAACACTTTTCACATGTTTAATAAAAATCGCAGCAATTGCCTCTAATGAAAACCAAAGACTGATGTATTCCCCTCTGATGTATGCAGTGGAGATAATGCTGGGTATTCCAGCACATGAGGTGCAGCAGACAGTCTGCTTAATGCAAGAGAATTCCCTCCAAGTTTCTTGCAGACCAGACAAAGTTTCCTGTAACAGTATGTTTATCTGTGAGAAGCTATCGTCTCCTCATCAGTGTGTCTCATGAGGACAGACCCTTGCTAAAGGGAAACTGAACCCCATTAGGAAGACAGAGAGAGCGTCATTGCACCAATCAGCACTGACAGCAGTCTTAGCCCTGACTGGTATCTGATAAACTACACATAACTTAAGGTACACTTTAATGCTCTAATTACTTTCACTCTCCTTATGTTTGCCCAGATCAAACACAGGGAAACAAATGGTAATGAAACTAATCCTTAAAAACCCCTCCTTCTTTAGATTTACAAGCGGTGCTTCAGTGCTGCAGACACACCACACTTCCTTTTTCAGAATTTTGGAGGTATGCAAAAGTACATTTAATCTTGGTTTTGTTCATTACCAAGGACCAGGTGCTCCAGTGTAGTTCAGAACTCTGTCTTACAGCTTCCACTGCTTTCTCTAAACTCTCATCTCTTCCCTCTGCTTCTTACTTTATCCTCAGTAGAAAAAAAAAAAACCCACACAAAGTGAACCTTCTTAACAAGGACAGTATATAGGTGGATTATTTTCTATATTTCTGTGAGTTAGTATTTTAAACACAGTCTATTTTCAGCTGATCTGACCTTTTGTATGCCTTCCTTTCATTCCTTATTCCTTTTCCTTTATGTACCAGGCACACCCTGATAGCCAGTTCCTATCCTCTACCTCTAAGTGGTGTTATCTGGCCCCATAATTTTACCAGACAACTCAGAAAGATAACAGGAGTTTGTTGACAAGCTGTGATCTAATGTACATAAAATTGAAAAGGTAGTTAATGTGTAATGGCAAAGGGAAATAAGTTAAAAGGCAAGCTCCTAATAAAATCCCTTAAGAATGTGCCATGCTAGAATGCCAGTGAACTGTAATGCAGACCATGGGCAAGCTTATTCAAGAGCTAGAAAAACTCCTGTAAAATAACAGCTGCAATCCAACTGTTTACTTTTATCCAGGCATGCTTAACTTTAAATCAGGTCCCTGTTTTCCCCTTGTGTGCTTTTCAGAGCTAGCAACCACTTCCCCAACTAACCCCATGTAAACACTTCCAACTCATCAGTCGTACAACTTCAGATGTCACAGAAAGCGTTTGCTTCCACACTACCAACTGGCAGCTTTAGTAAAACTAACTAGAATGAGCACGTCCATTAATGGATTTCTGCTTTTGACAACAAAGAGAAGAAACCCTCACTTAAGTAGCTCACCAAATGGCTGGTTTAGGTTCAAAAACAATGAAGGAGCTATTGTGAAAGGAATAATGGAGTTCAGATGTCTGCTGCAAAGTAAGCAAAACAAGTAAGCAAAAATATTACTACTATATATGCACCCTCAATAAAGCTTTTAATTCCTCTTATCATCCTGTCTCCTCACTTGAAGCTATACCTTTTGTCTACCAAAACCAAGGAAAGAGACTCGGAAATCGGCTTCTCTTCAAGTCCTCATGTTCAGCCCACAGCTAATTCACAGCAGTTCTTTCTGTCTAAGACATTTCCTACACCAGCCAGCCAGCCAAAAATCCTATCCACGTTCTCATCATGTGGAGTATTGCAACATACTTTTCTTGGGAGTTATCAAACACTCTTGTCCTGCTCTGACCCACCTAGAAAGCAGCTGAAAAGATCAAGGCTCTCACCTTTTTCCCATTGCATCCTTCCACTGTTGGTCCCCATATGAAAATGAAGCTCTTGTCTTGCCTTTCAAGGCCTTTCTGATTGCTGCTTACCTATCCATCTATACGAAAAGACTAACTCCCAGTGCCACTTACCCTATTCATCACCACTGTTCATCTCAAGGAGGTAATCTCTTCCTAAATTTCCTCCTTTTACACGTTCCTTGTAAGGAGGTCCCATAAAAAAAACCCCAAAAGCCTATTTCCATCTTTCTCCAAGAATACACAATCCCTTTTGCCATAGTACACAGATGAGAGTGGTGACTAAATGGCCTTCCTATCTCCTTCCAACTGTTTGGACCTTCCTGTTATTTCATGCTCTACACTCAGTGCATTCCCTGTATTGGAGGGAGTGTGAGAAGGGAAAGGGAGGATGTTGTAGGTACCATATGTTTACACAGTTCCAGTCACAATAAATGTCTTCATCCATAAGCGCAGTTCCTAGACACTAGGATAATAAACAAACAGTAACTGCATGGCCAGCAGAGACAAGCTTCTCATCCAAGCTGCGAGGGCTCAGTCCCTCTTTAGCACAGTGCAGATTCAACCTACAATTGCAAGCTGCTCTTCTTCCAGCTCGGTTCCACTGAAGAGGCCATTCTCAATGCCCCCAGCACTCAGCCCCACTCCCACCCATCACACGGGAGAAGCCAAAAGAGTGACAAAGCTCCCCAGGCAGCTGGGGACTTGGAACAGACCCCCGCACTGACGCACCCTGGCTGCTGGCAGGCCCCCTTCCTGGCTGGGTGAGTGTCAGGAGCTCCAGAACTGGCAGCGAAGAGGAAAAATCTTGCTAGCAGCCCCAAAGATTGATTCACAACTCCCCAGTAAGCACTTTGCTATTGAGATGATGGCATACTCAGCCTTAGACACTCTGCTGACAGGCTGCAAGTTCAAAAGGTCAACCCTGCAAGCAGATGCTGGGGCAACACAACCCGCTACAACTTCAGCTACACCACCACAAAGGAGGAAGAGTGGTGCCACTGCATTGTATCACATGACAAAGGGAGTGGGGAGAAGGGGGGGGAGAAGAGTTCTCTTGGGGAGCATCACCAGCCAGTTTTGTAACACTGTGAACAGCACTGTCAAAGTTAAGAAGTTGTTCATCTACCTGCTAGCAGAAAGTAATGTAGAATTCTCTGCACTTGGGAGGTGGTTCTGATGGGGTTCATTGCTGATATTCCCATTGTGAAAGCTGAGCACTAGTGAGAAATACTGGTGGGGGCAGCAGAGAACTGAAGAAAATTCAGAAGCCACCTATTTCCTCCAGAGAGCTGCCCAGCACTAACCTGGCTGGTTCAGGCCCATCTCGAAATGGAGGAAACCATGTAATTCTGGAGATTGGCAGGGATTTACAGAGATCGCCTAATCCAGCCTCCTGCTCACAGAAGGGCTAGCTTCAAACACCACCCATAGACCTCAGGGAGCTCTTGTCTCTGTGTTGACCTCAGACAGCTCATGGATTTTGGGGCCTGAGTTGAAGTCAAATGTTTGTAGTAGTAGAAACAGAAGGTGTCTTAGACTGAACACACCATGCCCATAGTGCCATAATCAAAGGGACTGGAGATACCGCCACCATAGACACACAATTGTCATTCTGTCCTCCCGCTTTCCCTGCATCCCCAGCCAGATGCAGTTCACTATCTGCTGGAAAGCCAAGCAGTCTCTTCATCTGCACGCAAGAATAAAAAGACAAAGAGCCAAGAGTAATTTACACAACGAAGACATTGTGTGACAGACTTCTTGGTGCTCGTGAAGGAACCGGGGGTGGGAAGAACATCACACCCCTCGGTATGGGAAGCATTTGAGTTGACATTCAAGTACAAACAGCTTTGCTCTGTTAGACTTTCTGCCACCGGAAGTGATTACATCAGTCAGAATTTGACTACACTCTGACCTAGATTTTCAGAAGCCTGTAAAGAAGATGGTTGTTCCAATCCACTTTCACGGGTGTCTACTGATTCACTGGATTTGCTGTTCTATTTGTTGAAAAATAAAATAAATTTTAAAAATCAACATATACAGACAGTGTACAGGTAATCAGACTGAAGTTGCAAATTATTTGGTTAGGGAATAGGAACAGAAGCATTTTTTCTCCTCCAGACTTTTCTGGAAATTTCTATCTTGCATCATGGTTTGATTATTGGCAAAAGTGTTGTTAGTAGATTGATTCAACAGTCAGTTAATTTCCTGGTCCTGCTGCTATGTTTGTTATTAGCTGGTATTGACCGATGTTAGCACAATGAGTTATCAATAATATGTCATTTTTCCTTGTCAATATTTCTAAGCTCACCTTAGAAAACAGAATACTCTGGGAACATTATGTCAATCTTCTGCTGCTTCTTTTGGAAATTCACCTGGCAGACCCGGGCCTTGTGCTAGGTACTACCATAGATCTGCTGTTGCCTTACAGTGGTTCATGTAAGAACGCATTAGTGAGGAGCCATAAAATGCCATATTTCTCATAACATGAAGATTGAAAAGTATCAAAATCTTCTCCAAGAAGTATTAAGTCAGTGATATGGTGGCAAGGAATTTTTAGCAGATAGCACAAGTGAGATGATGGTTCTGATCTATTTTCTTTGAGTTCTTTAGTACCCTCTTTCAAGTTTTTAATATATGAGGAATGTTTCTAATTATACTGAGTTAATAGGGAACACATCTCTAATCCCTAAGTGAGAAAATGTATCTAGGAGCACTCAAAAATTACTTCCCATTGCAGTCTACTTTCATTTTCCTTCTTGTGAGTATCCATGTCATAATGACAAGTTATCTTACACTATTAGCAGTAAGCAATTGTAACCATCACAAGCCTCCTCCCCAGCCTCACTGGTGATGCAGCAGCTCGTCTTAAGCCACCTTCCTCCTCCTCAATAAATCGCATCCTACAGCCCCACTATTCCAACCTCCTGTCCTTTTGCACCATGATCAGTTCTACTCCATGTTCACAGTTTCCTTCTGCTCCCCATCCCCACAGTTCAGCTGGTTTCCTCATCAGAGTAATTCATCAGGAAGTTGTCCCTCTCCTCCCTAAGGAAAACAGTAGCATCTAAAGAGACTAAATCTTCCTCCTTCACAGAGGCCTGTGTGCTTTTTTTTGTTTGGTTTTAGTGGGATTTTGGGTTTTGTTTGTGAAGAAAATAAAATGATTCCAGAATGCAGTGCCTTCCTCTAGTCTCACATTCAGAACAACTTCAAAAGTTGTAGAGCATCGTTAGGCATCTCAGCTCTGATTCTGACCACACTTTTTTTTGAAAGCAGTGTCCTAGGCTGCTGAACTTCTAAGTTCTTTGAAATATAGGCCACCCTTCCCTTCAGCCTATTTCCAACAGGCTGAGGCTCTGCACCTCTTTAATCCAGCTCTGCCCAATATGTTACTCAGTTCCTTTGCTCAGTCTCACCCTCATTTGTGCCATACACAGATAGAGATTACACTGGCCTTCAGAAAAGAACAGAGTTCAACAAAAGAGCTTTGTACACCACACCTGTACAAGCTTTAGTGACCTCTTCAGTAAAGAGCTAGCAATTAGTTTCAACTCTGAATTATAGGTGATATTTCCTATAGGATCTAGCACCTATGGTTATAACTCCTGTTAAGTTAGAAAACATGTAATCAGAACAGATTAAGCAAGTACGAATGAAATTGCTTCATATGTGGCAAAAATAATTCTTGGGTATAAAAAAACCACAGCAATTAGGGTAAAAAACCCTCAGAGTGTATGTAAAATAAACCCACAGGGATGATTCAGTTGCAAAATGCAGAATGATCAGCTGCTTTTAGGAGTGTTAGGAGGCAGGTTTTTGCTCTCACCATTAGAAAACAAAAGCAAGAGTTTACAGGCTTTACTTCTAGATAATCCACAAACCCAAAAATAAGTCTCAAGTAAAATGAGAGCCCAGGGGTAAGAATGTCACTATTTCCAGTAAATTCAATGTACAAACTGTGCACAGCACCTCCAACAGACTACATTTCTCATTATCGCTTGACATCAAATCATTGATCCAAATTAATTTAAGGATTAAAATATCCAATAAACCATAGTACACACTGTCAGTAGTCCAGCTAGGAAAAGCTTTTCATTAATGAGGTTTAGATGAAATATACATAATAATAACATGCAGAAAAGAGATGTGTTGTGTGCATTCCCGATTGCTATACAATAGCATAAAGGTAAGCTAAAGCAACAAAGAATGGAAAGCACACTGTCTTTTGATATCAGAGTTGAAATATGAGAAAGTATCCTCCAGAAATGATGTCATGCATTAAATTCTCACATAGCAGCTAGGTGGGATTTTTTCAGAATAAAACTAAACTTATTGCTGCAAAAGATGCATATTTTGATTACTAAAAGCAACTAGGGCATTTAGATTATTTATCCTGGGACTAAGAATAATTTTTAAAGTAATATAAATATAAGATTAATTTCCATTTTCAAAATTAAATGCTTTTAGTTTTGTTTCCAAATTAAAGTAACAATTTGAGATTAACAGAAAACTCAAAAATACCAAGAAATAGATAAGGTAACTTTCCTTCTAAAACTGGAAAGAAAAATAGCCCTCTTGGTTTGATTCCAAATGCCTGTGTTTCCAAGTGAGGCACTTAAACTCACGGAAAGCTCGATTTTACTGTGATGTGTGCAGCCCTTCCTAGACAGCTCTGCACATCTGTGTACCCCTTCCCATGGAGAAGGGAGACCAAGGCTCTGCCCCTGCAGAGGCAAGTAGAGACACCAGAGCACTGCACTCTGGTCCAGCCTTGAACCTATCCCCCTTATAATCTGCTGCTATTAATCTGTCTCCTGCAGAGCCATTATGAGCTACACTAGGTTGAGGGTTCTGGAAGAACACAGGAATTTGAGTTTAGAAACACCAGATACTAAGGAGGAGATGAAGAGTTTGAGGGCAGAGGAGTAAAAGCCTATGAAACTGATCATTAGGAGCAATGTGGAGATAGTATGGGAAAATGGTACAAGATGGGATAAGATGAAATGAAGCAAAAACCCCAAAAGCCAAAAGGACATTTTTAGCAAGTACTTTTGAAATGAAATGTCAGAGCTTTGCATCCCAATGAAGTCATCATGTTGTCTCCATTTTCACTTCAGAACAAGCTTTCCATAAATGTAGTTTCTCTCACTCTAATTTCATGTACATTATTTGCATGTCATTAAGCTGATACATCCCAGTATTGGCTAGCTTTATTCTTAGTTCTCAGCATACCTGAGTAGGAAAGGAGCAGTGAAACAGGCTCCCTGTTTCTACAGCCCTTAGAAAGAGAGGTCAAAATGGATGCTAAGCACACTTTATACTCAAGCTGTAGCTTCCTTGTCTAGACAGAAATCAGGTCCATCACTAGAAAATGGCCATTTGTGAGTGTCTTTCTTCTCAATCTTTTATCCAGACTGGTTAGTTTTCCTACACAATTCTAGAACAATCACACATTCTTCATTGCAATTCTGAATCATTGCATCATCAGCACTGCACAACCCTCTTCAAAGTTGAATCCACCCTTTCCATTCCACCTGTGGCCAGCCTGCATATTGCTAAGTAAAATAGATGTAGGCAACACGTGTCACAGACCTATGAAGAATAGATGCTAAATCTCAGTTTAATATATGCTGCTCATTGCTTCCTAAAGGATCATGAATGAACACTTTCAATCAAATGAAATCCAGTCAAATAGAGACTCAGGACAGTTTGGAGGGTTTTTTTTTTTTTTTTTTCAGTTGTGCAGATCTCTAAGAAAACCCTTAATTTATTCAAATTTTCATAAAAATGTTCCAACAAATTATAACCTGTCCATTCACTTTAAAATTGTACATTCTTGAATAAGACTTTTTTTTTTAAGTGAGTCTGACAGTGGATAAAAAGAAGACAACCAAAATCTTGATAGATGAAATGCTTTGACACACATATTGTCCTCTGTATATGATTAGAAGAGTCAGGAACTCACATCACTGACTGTTGATGGTCTTTCAATTTCCATTCCCCTAAAAGGAGGTTCACTAAGAAAGTTGGCCAAGAACAAGAAAGTTTTTGGAGGCAAAACTAGCATTGCAGAGTGGTATGGTATCATGAAAGAAAAGGTGGGGGAGAAAACACACACAAGAGAAAGAATGACTTGAAAGTACATAATATCAGTATTCAACACAGAGCAATTCTCCTTGCTGCAAAGGCAGAGATAAGCTTCACCAGTGTTTAGACGAGTCATTTCCATAGACTTTGTTCTACTACCTTCACAGTGCTGCTTAAGGACTAACACAAGATTTCACATGGACAGGAAACTCCCCCTTTACCACAAGAAAATTTCCGCTCTCTCTGTCCTTAAAGGCTGTTATTCCCCTATTCTATTACAAAGTTGAGAAAACCCCAGAAAAACATTTCAGATCCTTGTACTTTTGAGTAAGCTTTTTTCCACCCCCTTCCAGATTCAGATGTTAGTTTCAGCTTATAGGAAACATTACTGATGTCTTCATCAGCACTTCCTTTTTTTGGAGGGGAGGTTTAACCTTCATCTTGACATACTGCAAGCCAAAACCAAGCTTCTACCCGGAAGAAAGGATTAGAGCCCACACAGATTTTTGGTTTGGTTTTTTTTTGTTTGTTTGTTTTCATTCTTTCTACTCCAGAGGCAAAACAACTTACATCCGCTGGGATGACACAATTCAGATCAATGCACTACCTGCAAGTGAGGGGGAAGCTTTCAGAGTACTGCTCAAGCAAAGTAAGCACTGCTTGTTTCAACTGATCTTCAAAAGAGGAAGCGTTTCTGGAACTGGTAACACAATGTTTTGGCCAGCTGTCACTTGCTCAAGGCAAACAGCAAAATGCTAAAGAGAAACTAAAGAAAAAATGAAAAAGGGAAAAAAGGGGGCGGGGGGGGGAAGTTTACTCACATTTAGAATCATAGAATATTTTGCATTGTAAAGGAAGTTTAGGTCATCTAGTTCCAGCCCCCCTACAAAGAGCAGGGACATCTTCAACTAGATCAGGTTGCTCAAGGCCCTGTCCAACCAGACCTTGAATGTTTCCAGGGATGGGGCATTTACCACCTCTCTGGGCAGTCTGTGCCAGTGTTTCAACAGACTTGTAAAAAATTTCATCCTTGTATCTAGTCTACATCTATCTTCTTTTAGTCTAAAACCATTATGCCTTGTCCTCTTGCAACAGGCCCTGCTAAAAAGACTGCCACCATCATTCTTACAGGGCCCCTTTAAGTACCAAAAAGCCACAATAAGGTCTCCTGGAAAGGCATTAATCTTCAACAATACATTTATAAAAAAAAAAAAAGGCACATAGCTGAAATCAAAGAAACAGCTTGCAAGTTGTAAATCCTTATTTCCTGTGAATTGTTGTCTTTATGAGTTACATGCTACAACCACAAAAACCACAGAACCTCTGCCAGGTCCTTCTTGACACAGCAGTATCTCCAGCTATGCCCAGGTTTTCTGTGCTGTCCCACAAAATCCTCAGTCCTCTCCCATGTCCCCAGAGCTCACCTCTCCCCGCACACCGCACTGTGGTGTTTGTATCTCCTCTGGCCTTCAGCTAAAGAGCAGCCAGTACACACCGCTATTAATCTGGAGCTGCACACCTGTGCTGGGGCAGGCAGATGGGCTTGGCCTTCACACAGCATGAACCAGGGTTGGTTCCTCCCTGCCTCTTTGTAAATAAAGTGGTGTAAATATCACTTGCCTCTGCCCGGTCAATGATTTTCATACAATATAACACCACTTAATATCTCTGGGACCTCTCCTGCTCTGTCCAATTCTTCTGAATTGTGTAACAAGTCCACAAATTACTGGAAGACCCTGCCAGATGTTGCAGTTCAGTAACTGTTGTTTCCTTCTGAAACCAAGTGAAGAACACTACTATCACCACCACACAAGTTTCAGCTGTCTTGTTCTCTGTCAGCATGTCTTAACTTGAGGAGAAAACCCATAGGTTGCTCCCGAGATTGACCATGCATGAACACATCTCCCCATCAGTGCTCCCTCACAGTCCTTTATAGAGAAGTTTGCCACTGTCAAACTACCAGCCACGACTCTGGTTTGTTGGCTTTCTTACATTATACCTTATATACCACAGTTTATATAAATATAAAGCCCCAACAAAACAAGAAATGGTACTTTATTTTTGCATCTATTAAAATTAATTTTATGTATATATCCATTTTGCTTATATAAATGTGCATTATCATGAGCTACCTTACATATTGCATGTTACCACACATCCATTTATGATAACTTCATTGTGGAGCTCCCACCCAAGCAGAATGAAAATGCAATTCTTCCCCCAAAGCCTCCGATACAGGTAGCTAGACTAAACACCAGTTATTTTTGTGTGATTTGAGTTCAAATCTAGCTCCCAATCTCAGTGTTTTTAATAGGCTGCTCTTAGAAATTTTTACATTAAAAGGCAGAAGTACTGTAAGTACCCAGCTGTAACAGCATAGTTATTACAGACCCCTTACAACACTGGATTTTACACCTTTGATCATGTGCATTGCCACAAGCAAAATGAGCTTCTAAATCCCTCTCCTTGCTAGAGCCAGCTAGAAGCTTAGTAGGTGCTATACCTGCATTAAATAAAACAATTTTCAATAACAGCACTGGGAAATAAAGCAAGCCCCATTACTTGTTCTGCTTGTGTATTAGTGCTTTGTACATAACACACCCATCAGCTTTTTAGGTATCTGAAAGGACCAGTTACTGCCAAGTGAAATTTAGATCTATGCAGTGAGAAAGTTTTGATTAAATTATTCTAACAAGTAATTGAATATAGCTTTCACAAAATATATGTTATTTATTTCTTCACTTTTACTTGATAACTTCACTGTAGCCATCAGGAAAGTGTAGGTACCAAGGTAACTGTTTGACATGGCAGAGTAAAGAATAAAATTGAACTTTTCTGCTAAAATGCTTGGGAGGGAAAAAGGGAATATTTACTTTCCACTGCTACCATAGTTAAAAGCCTCCTACAGTTATAAGCTTAGTTCTTATTTCTTAATTTCATACTTAGTGGGAAGAGTACATCAGGTCACAGTGGATAAAGAACATGTATATTGATGGATTTTATTATTCATTTTGCTTTTCTTCTGCTGTCACAATTAGAAACAGAATTCATCTTCAGGGGATGCTTAGGTGTCCAAAGAAATTTTGGCAGCAAGAAGCAGGTGCTGTAAGCAATTTTGGAATGCAGAAGATCTGTACTATGCCTCTAGCCTCCTGTGAGATAGCTTTTTCCTCTGTGTGTGCAAAGCTCCTGGCACCTAGAGTTTGGCCAGGCTTTCAAATTCGTGTTAGAAGTAATAGTATTTGAAATAGTGCTAACTACAAGTTATTAGGATCTATCAAGATGGCTAACTTCTAGAAGAAGCTATACTGATGCTAGTAATGAGCACCAATTTATCCTATTACTTTATGATTAAGAGGTCTGAGAGAAGAGCAGGGAAGCACTAAGCTGAAGTTGAATAAACAAAGAAAATAAAAAAAGAAAGCCAGCTTGCTATGCTGATATGGCTGAACGCATGTGCCTTTCCACACGCACTCTGAAAGTGATGGACAGATAACAAAAGAGCAGAGTAAAACAGTGCTCTTCTGCTAGCTGTGCCAAGGGAAATGACATTCCTTCTTCTAAAAAATGGTTCAGTTACTCAAGAAATAAAAAGAGAGAAATAAAAAATGAAAATCTTACAAATGCATATAGCATATTGGCAAATTATGGAATGAATTTCCAGAAAGAAAATTATACAGAACACTAGGGTTAGGGCCTATGTTTAACAGGGGCGTGTGAGTCTGGTTATAAATACAGCATCGAGATTTGCTAGAAAGCAGACAAAATAGTAAACTGTTAGTTGTGGTACTCGCAAAAGAGCATTGCTACATAGACTGTCTGCCAGACAGTTGCAAGCTGATTTTGCTTCAAGTTTCTGGTTAGGGAACACACGTGCTACATAATACAAAATGGAGATGGCATAAACTGGAAAAGTAATTCCCCATAGGCAAGTCACAAGAAACATCAGACAGTGCCAAATCCAGGATGAGCCGTGGCTGTGGGAACAAAGGAGAGACACTAACTGGAAACAATCAAGTGCACAGAATGAGTAATTAAGAATTCTTTCGCTTTTCTCACCACATTAGTAACAAAGCTATTAAGCCCTCACTCACTTTCTTGAGGCTCCAAGTTTGGGCTGAGCCTAATCACACTGGAATTGTCAGTGGCAAGAAATTACATCTTCAAACACTGCATCCATCAGCTTGGCCCTCCTGACCCAACAGATGTAGCCCCACCAGAGCCCCTTCCCCTCACACATCATTAGTCAGCTCAGCTTCATCACCAGGGGACCTGGCACTTTCTTTGCACCCAGAGAAGAAACAACACACGAGCTTTTGACCTACCCCACCACCCACAAACAGACTTACTACACAGCAGAGAAGTCCAGAATGAGTTAAGGTCCCTTCAGTGAGCATAGTGAGCCAAACCAGGACCTTCCAGGACTAGGATTCAGGAAGGGAAAATGCTCCCTCCTGCTCCTCTGAGCTGGGCTTAAGTGGGCTCTAGAGAGGCAGGTGGGAAGGTAACAGGAGGCTTTCCCACAAGGGAAAACACCTGAGATGCAAGCCAGCCTGCATGGAGCTGAGTAGGAGAGGAAAAGGAACAGAGGGAAGTGCTTACCTTCTCACACATGTTTTTCCAGGACAGGTTGTGAGGGATAAGCCTCCATTTGCAGCAGGACGTGCATATTATGGGTTCTCAACTGATGCAGGCACAAGGAAGCAATGGTCTGATTAAGTGAGAAAACACTGCAAACCTGGCTAAGCAGGTGGCAGTACTTAGCCCATTTTCATAAGGGAGGATGGGAGGCTGTCAGCAGCTGCTCTAGGGAAGTATTTTGGGGTTATCAGCAAAAGAGAATAGCAGTGGAGAAGATTGCTAGGATAGAAAAAGAGAATGCAGGTGGGGGACTTTTGCTTTTTCTGTAAGCTCTGCCTCACATCTAAACTCTCCTTGGAGGTATAGGTAACACATAGTTCCACATACCTCCAAAACACGTTATCTTTGTATGAAGTTTTTATCCCTAGGCTGAAACCAAAGTAGTCATATTTCTGTCTGCCTTGCCTACTAACCATCCAGCTTGGTTCACTAGCTTTTTGGCTTCCCACACACAAAGCCTATTATCTCAAAACTGAGAATGGAAGTGGCACTCCAGTCCATGTGCCTGTAGATTTATTTTTTTTTTTTAACTTCATCTTATACCTGAAGGCAGAAAGGAATATTTGCATTTCTGCTGACCAAAGGTGGAGTTCCTTCTTGCAGGTGTCTGTGTTTTGCTGGTGTGGAAATTCCAGAAAGAACTAGCTAACAGAAATGAAAAGCCGTGTGTGGATGTGCAGTCTGTACTACTCAGTGGTAAGAACCTGAGGGCTGGAAGTATGTGTGCCAGGGAGGGAATGATGTCTCAGAGCATGACTCCATCCACCTGTGACAGTGCGTGCTGCACCAAGGGACAGTGATGGAAGTGGCTGCAAAAACATTGGATTCCTCTCCCTTTCTTCTTTCTCTCCTCCACCTGTCCACACCTATAGCTTTGATCATAGCAATCATGGCAGTTTGGGAGACAAGGTGATTAGTAAGCTTTTCAAATCTTCTTTTTAAAAAGAATAAAGTCTGAAAAACAAAGGACTAAAAAAACCTCAGCATCGTTTTCCACATCTAAAAGCCCCTCTGTATTAGTACTGTTCCCTTGAAAGTCTGGAATGCTTGTGTTGGTTGGGTTTGGGGGTGTGGATTTTTTTTCTTGTGTCCTAAGAACTACAAATATCCATAAATTAGAAACACATTGAAGGTTTGGAAAACAATTGTTTGGCAGTTGTTTTTATGAGAAAAACATACTGCAAACACAACTCCAGACAATGCTACAAAAAACTTTCAGGTTGGATTGTACTAAGCAAAGCAGAACCAGCCTAAATATTTGAGCAAACTGGCACATCAGCCAAGTCCAGCACATAAAGCCAGGGTCTTAGATACAGTTCACATGTATATGTGATAGTAGGCTCACAATGTTTAGTCTCTCAACCAAGGTAATCTAGGAATAAATCCACAGGGGTTTTGTACTTTTGAGATAGTCCAAGATGAGTGTTTTTTCAGATACAGAACCATAACTGGTTCAAATAGAGTTGCAGGGATGTAGGCAGGTAATAGTGGAAGCTTAATACTTCTGAATGAAAGCAAGAATAAGTAAAACTGCCAAAGTGACTGCTGAGTTCACTAAGATAAAGCCACATCAAAGAGTTACTCACTACTTCCAATAATGTTGAGGGGCAACAGATGACAATTAAGTGTTGTGTCATTACAAATTGCTTCAAAACTAATTTAGAGGTATCACAGTCTGATAGCCCCAAGGGATACTAGTTTTTCATTTAACTAAGAAAACACACTAGATTAACCAAGTTACTAAATCCATTAATGACATAGATTATTTTTCAAATCATAATAAATCATAGCTGTAAACTGTAGACTTTGTTGGTCTTCCCCTGTAAAGTACTTGCATTTGATTAACATGAATAAGGACAAAGCCTTTTCTGGAAGTGAATAGTGACTCAGCATGGCTCTAAGCTTCATACACTTTCTCCAAAGCACTCTGAGGAGCACACTTTCCAGCAGTGCTGAGAACTCACCCACTATGCAAAAACCTGTCCCTTTGCAGTGCTGTATACCATTACCTCAAAGGGGCCAAACCGGCTATAATTTGAAAGACTCAGCTTAACTTTCAGGAGAAGTAGAGTGCTAAATTGCCAGTGAGAATTTCAGAACTCTTGCATTTTGTAATATCAGACAAAGAGTTCAGTATTTAACCATTGCCTAAAAACTAAGATACAGTTACAAACAGAAATGCATAAAATCTCGCTTCTTTGACCTTTATTAAATTGGGATTTGAAAAGGTATGAAGTGGACAACAGCAGCATCAAAAATCTCACTTTATAGTTTCAAGGGTCTGTGCAAACATACTCTATTTACTCACAAAAGACAGCAGATTAGCTTTGGTCAGAGTAGACAGGAAGCCCGTGTGGCACATCATGTCACATTATAATGAGGAAGGAAGCTAGGAGAATTTTAGAACAGAAGAGAGAAAGTTGGGTTTGGGTTTCTGACATAAACCCTTACAATAGTGTCACACTGTTCCATTTGATAGACTTGTGGTAAAGACCATGGGGAAATACAAACATAGGAAGTAACATCTGTAAAATCCTGTCTTAAAATCTCTGCACCATCAATACACAGAACTCACTGTGCTCTCACACTCAGTGGTACAGTATATGCTGAACTTTCAGTGAAAACAGGAAAAAAAACCCAACTATTTGCTTTAACTTCAGTGATTTTGTCTGTATTTTGCTTTCCATTGAATTGCAAAGGCCTGAAGTTACATGTTTGTCTGGGTCTTCTGCTCATGGGTGTTTCTCATATATACACCTAAAGCTATATTCTAGTGCACCGTTACAGAAAGGGCTTTGAAGTACACACAATACACAAGTGGTTTCAATCCCTCACTGTTTAGAGCCCGAGTTATCTTCAAAGCATTGGAGAAATAAGGACGAGGTATGCTCGGATTATGTCACGATGATGAAGCACAGATATTTCTGGAATGGAATTCAGAGAAGCCATTCCAGACATGTACTAGTCAAATTTTCATTTGACAGCCTTTTTTTTTATTATTATTATTTTTTATTATTTCAAGTTCACACAATAATAAGCCTTTAAACTGAGATTCCAGGTGAGATTGGCAAAACACTCAGTACAGATATAACCTGGGGGAAATTCCATATTTGAGGAAATGAGTTCTTGATGTGTGTCTGAAGTCCTGCAAATGTGGGATGGGAGAAGGGAGTAGGCCGGATCATCATGCAGTACATTGCCTCTTTCCTCTGTCACCTTGACAACTGTTACGTCATGCTGTCAGTGCCAAAAGAGACGTATTTCACTTGACTTGACAAGAGCAAGCATAGTTTTGCCTGCAGCTGACTAGGACTCGTTCTCCAGTAGTAAAGTATTTGTTATATCAACTCTTAAGCTTCACACAACAAAACAGAATAATCCTTGTGGGTTCTACTACAACCTTTCCCAGGGGATTTGATCAGAGGCTTCCTAGAGCCACATAATCAAGTACCAGTTAACCTTAACCAAGTACCAGTTAGCTTTAACCTTGCTTACTTAGCGAGCCAACAGAATAAGAAACAGACTGTTACAGTCTGTAGTTACAGTATACAGTTATAGTATAAGGTATAACTTACTGAAACCACAGAGCACCCCCATCAGATGCTCAGTATTTGCCAAGCTGAATTAAGCAGGATTTCTAGAACTCAGAGGGTAACTGGGATACCTCAAAATGTCTGAACAGCTTAAAGAAATCAGAGACTCTATTTTGCCTGCTGCATTTGACAGAAAAAAAAAAAAAAAAAAAAAAAAAAAGAATACTTCATTCTCTTTGTAGCACAGCCCAAAATACTTAATTAAGATTACAATCTTCAGAAAGATGGGGAATTCTTTCCTTCAGATGATAGCTGTGTGGCAAAAAGTCCAGCTTTGTATTCTTTCAGCCTCAGAATGATGCTTTCAGAATGCATCATGTTCTACCACTGAAAAGAACGGTTCCTTGTTTGTGATATGCAGAAAGCAGAGGGAGTAGTTAGGAGTGCAACATTTCATGCTGTTTGTGAAGATGTTTATGAAAATTATTTCCTGTTATCAAAAAGATGCAATGCCCAAAAGTGCTGTTCCCTTTATAAGTTCACATTGTTGGAAATACTAAGGGTTCTCTCTTCTCCTGGACAAACAGCCTCTGTAAGGGTCACAGCCCTCTAGACATAACATAATGACCACAACATTTCTGGATAATGATACATAAGTGTTCACTGTGCACTCTACATTATTTCACTTTCTCATACAGGATAGAAGATTATAAGAACTGAAATGTTACGTAGTGGACATAAGAAGTCCAAATGGATCTTTACTAAGTAAGACATGGAAGTCCCGCTTAGCTCTTCGTACTTATTTTTTTCAGTGTGACTTGTGTGAGACTACATGGCAATGTTATATATATATAACCGTTCTTCTAGAAACATGTAGACATTTTGTTCTGTGGTCTAGCATCCTGAAAACTTTGATTCTGTTCCTCTGAAATCTGCATGAAAGAATCACCTATTTTGTAGAAGCCCTGTTTATATTCTTTGCCAGGTTTTTGCATGAAAGTAACAATTAGTTCATGTGATTGTGAAGGACCAATGCTCCCTTTTATTAGGAGACTGCTTAATGTTCCACTCACACGCTATAAATTCAGTGAAAATTATTCAAGCTTCTCACAAATGTAGTAATAAAATTTCACTGTGGCTTTTTAAACTGCATTCTTTGATGTTCTGTTTTACAAACTGGAAAAGTATTTTAAAATAATACATGATTCTGGAGAAAAAGCAAATGCTTTGCTTTTGAAATAGTATGACAATGAACATCAGTCTGAAACTCTGAAACTCAAATAAACGACACCGATGCAAAAAGAATCATACCTGTTCCTAATATGCACAGAGGAATTAATAAAATGAAACAGAATACAATTCTAAAAGAATGACCATATTTATTTTCTATTAAAAACAGACAGTACATCAAGGTTTCAAATATAAATATAAAAATTATTGCAGTTAGCCAACTAGCTTTCTTTGGCAGCAATATTTTACAACATAATTGTGCAATAATATGCTCTGGCAGATTAAACTCCACAAAATCCATGATGTGTACCTTTTCTGTGTACATCATAAATCATCCTACAACAGTAAGATAAGTGTTCTGGTGTATTTAGAAAACATCACTACAATACATGCTTTATGAAAGCTGGAAAGAAGGAAAGAAGAGAGAATGTCTCTTAATACTTCCCTTACACCTTTGACTCAAATTTAAGCAAAAGATATTTACTCTCCCATTTTCAGTCATTTAAAACAGGCAGTTTCAAGTATACATACAAATACAGATATATTAAGAGGATTTGTTATAAATAGCTATTGCTTTTAAGGGCAGCTTCAAATATACAATCTTCTCTTTGTCTCTGAAAAATTTATGTCCCAGTTTAGTCTATAAAATGTAAGAGTTCATCCACAGGTAAATATCCTTAATTAGAATGCGACTCTGTGAATGTCCCGAAGAGTTTGTCCCAGTGGGTGAAGTAAGGAGCATAGTTTGATTTGAATTTCAGATGATGAAGATCATGATGTGGTGCTCCTCCGTACAAACCGAAAGGCACGAGTCGATGAGTTGACCATGGAAGGTCATATCCCGAATGATCCTCCACTGACAACCAAATATTTACAAGGAAGAAAATCATTTCTGTCAAAGGATGGCAACCGAGGAGCACTGGGTTGACAGCAGCAAAAAATCCCAGTGAGAGCAATTCCCATACACTGGAATACTGTGTAGTAAGAGCAAACGTTGACACGTGCTTGTGATGCACCTTGTGGAAGGTCTTGTAGAGCCAAGGCACCTTGTGGTGAAGCAAATGCCACAGGAAGTACTCAAAATCAAACAGAAGCAGGCAAACTCCTACTTCCAGCAGGACCTCTGGCAGCTCTGGAGCTGTCACTGGTAGATGCATTGGTCTCCAGTACCAGTGGAGAAAAGTCACCGGAAAGATTAAAACAACATGGTGATACACGCTTTGAATAATGCAAGGCACCATCATTCCAGGAGTTGGATAGTTCTGTGGCTGGATTTTGTATTTTCTCAAGTTTGGTAGTCTAGTGCTTAAAAAGTCCAGTGCCATATATGGAAGACAGAAAGCCATGTATGCTGTAAAAGAAAACAGCACTGGAAAAAATGGTGACTTGATCAATGGCTCCTTGGCTGTGACAAAGTCCCAAAGAGACTGAAGGCACAGCCTGTCCTGCTGTCCAGCCATCCCGTAGCTGAGCAGCACTCTGTCTGGCAGGCTGCAGTTCATGCTGATTGCAGTCTGAGAGGTCTGTAAATCCCGCAAGCCTTTATCTAGCCTGCTCAAGGGAAAACTCCGCCCATCAGAAATCCTCCTTACTTAGTAATACGGAGCTTTAAAGAGGAAGTTCCCTTTCCTGTTATACAGAAGTGGTATAATGCATTACAACGTCAGAACAGACTTAGCTGGCCAAGGTAATCACTGGAGCTCTACAAGAAACTTGCATGATAGGAAAAATGAGCAGAAGTGCAGAACTCTTAACACTGGAATTCCAAGAGCATTCCAAGAACATTTTCCACTCAGTGCACACACTTGAAAAGCTGATATCTCCTACTAATTTTAAATTGTGTCATCCACTGTTAGCCTTTTGCCTTTACGGGTAAGGAAATACACCTAACATTTTTTTATGTGACTGCTGCCAAAGACATAGGTGTACCTAAACCCCAGGTCTGACCTGTGGATGTTTGGTGGATAATGGATGTGTGTAAACAGACATTCTCTTAATGACGCCTTGGGTATGTAACAGGCTAAGTCAAAACTTTAAGGAGACCTACACTATGCTGCCAGTGACTTATCTCCATTTACTTTTGAGGTCATATTCTTCTTTATGCTCCTGTATCAACTTGTCATTGCAAAATCCACCTGACTTGATTAGATGCAAAATTGAGTGAACAACTTTGGAAGAACAAAATATTCCCCGATTACTGGGAAGAATACAAGGTAAAATCTTATTATGCTTCCAAACAGATACTTAGTGTCAAGTATTACTGCATGATTATAATATTTACTCCACATCTCAACAGCTCTTTGAGCAGTATGATATGGAATTCATCCCTTACCCAAGTATCAAACTAACTTCGGCTGTTAGAAGATTCACTAGTTAGACCTATGTCCTTTAGAAGATCTTCCTTTGACCATAGGCAAGCACACAGCAGACAGCAGCTAGCAGGCTTGACTCCCAATATTTCTTATCTGATAAAAAGTATTTTAGGCATAAATGATGGAGGTTTTGATTTAAGCACTAAGACGTCACTTCTTTTGTGCTTTTAGGGAAAGACAAAGCTTTGAACGGTTAGGAAAACAGAACTTGCCATCAGCTTCCTATGAACTCACCTCTTTTGTAGGTACAGCATTTATTCTAATATTGGAAATGAGCTCAACTTCCTGGATGACTTTATTAGCTTGTTCAGACAATTTTAGTTCTTTGCTATTCAGAAAAGAAAACTGGTGGGAGGAAATGAGAGACAGAATATCCTTGCTTCTCAGTAATTAAGAATTATTAATTAGCAGTGACCTTTTCTGAACTACACATGGACTTCTAATACTTAAGTTTGCTTTCAGTCTCAACAGTTTTCAAGAGATACTGCTCTTAAGGAAGTGAAGATTTTGCTCTCAGTCTTCAACTAGTTTACTTAAAACAGTATCGTGTGCCTTTACTCACACAGTCAGAATTTCTTTGCTGAAGACAGGTATAATATGGCCTTCAAAGACTCTGCCTGTTGCATATACATTTTAGAAATAGACTGAGAGTCTCTGCTGTTCTAAGACTGTTGTGTTGAACCCAATCAATTCAGACTGTTGAATGTACTGGAAATAAAACCCAGTGAGAGACACTAATTTACTGGGTGAGCATCTATATTCAAGAGCTTCATTTCAATCTTGTGATTGTATTTTATCCTGGCCTCCATTTCACAATATGGACATGAAAAATGCATTTGTAATTCAATCACCCTCTGGGTCTTGTGAGAGATGCCTTCTGATGATTTATGTAGTTACAATCAGAAATCAAGCCTCCCAGATGGGATATGTGATTCTCTATTTTATTAGAAGTATTCGGGGACTAAGCTTATTCTATAATGGATTCCAAACCTGCCTAACGGAAGATTGACAGAAATTGCTCTGCTGCCCTAAAGACACCCCTCTGACTAATCCCTGGGAAGTCTCAAGAAGTTTTAGAAGCACTGCTGCCTATAAGCTAGAATTTAAAGAATAGGCATTTTGCCTGCAGATTAGGTCATAGAAAAATATTCCGAAATCCCTTAAGGAAAAATAACGGATTTTTGCAGTCTTATTACTATTACATCCTACAACATAACACTCAAGCAAGGTGCAAGGCGAGCAGAACTTCTCTGGGCACCGGGCTCCGCACCCCACCTGCCGGCGGTCCGGAGGATGGGCCCTGCTGGCAGGACTTGCCCGGCTGCAACCGAGTCAGGCTCGGCACGGGGGTGTGCTCAGAAAAAAGAAATCCTCATACACCGGAGAGGGCAAACCCGTATTCTCCAGTAACTGAGTTCAAGCTTTTTGGTTTAGCCACCAAAAAGCACTTAGCACATATTTCTGCTCCACTAACTTAGGTTTCTTTGTCAGCACAAGGTACAACGTGAAGAAAAGACAAAGTACACCATGCAGATCTTTTCTGTACTTACTTCGGGAATACAATCCCAAATTTTTTCAGTCATTTTGCAATGCTGCCAAACTTTCCTGTGTGTTACGAGTCTCTAAACGGGTCTCTCAAAAAATCAAGACTCCTGCTACAGAGTTTAGGTTGAAGGGCGCATAGTTTGGAATGAGGCCCTGCAAAGGGTCTTAAATAGATTCCACATGAGCACAAGACGCAAGCACCTACCCCATGCTTTGCTGTTAGGTACAAGTTATAAGGTAAATGGCAAAACATTAAGTGGGTACGAAAATGAGGAAAAGTTAGCAGGAGAGAAAACTGGGATCAGCATACTGAAACTAACATCACAGCAGTAGAGGCAAAATTTCTTTTTCCTCCTCCTCTTCTCCCCCTCTGTATGTCAGGAGATGTACCAGAGATAAGGCAACATCCCAGTGCATGCTGAGCCTTCTACCAGAAAAAGGGAACAGGGAAGAGCACTGATAACTTGCTCAGGACAGTAGCAAGGAAGCAGGATAGCAACCAGAGCAAAGGAAGGCAGAGACAGTCCCTTCTCTCACTTTGAAAGAAATTGTTGCCATGCTGGGAAAAATGCAATAAGTCTGAGGTCCTCACGTCCTAACTCACCTTATTCCAAGAGCCTGAGTGCAAGGAGACACAGTTCAGCAGTACTCATGGCAGCTCTGCGATAGTGCGGGTCCAAGCAAGCTCTTTATGCTCCCCCTGCGCTGGGCTGCAGCGGCCTCTCCGTAGGCAACAGCACCCCCCAGTGCGGAGAGCCACCGCCTGCAGCCCCGCTCCAAACAGCCGGCCCCCGCCCGAGCTGCTTTCCAAGTAAATGTCTGCTTTCTGTTAACGTTACAGTCATCGGGAGATCGTTCTTAGATTTTGATAAAGTTTTCAGGGATGACAAAATAAGCACCATTTTGCAGCGCGACAAACAGCTGTAGGCGTAGCTCTGTCCCAGGCTGTGCCGGTGTAACAGGTTGGGAGGGAAAGAAGGAGCTTTGCACGCTTACATCACTTCAACCTAGAGGCTCTGGATGTTTAGCTATACTGAGATTCAAGTAAGGGGACTGAATCCAAAGATGGGACACGAGCCTCTACTCCTCGCATCCCAGGTAAGCAGCTTGAACTCTGCACATTCCTCTGCACCTCTGATGAAAAACTTTAGCCTAAATACAAATACTTTTCTTAACAGAATTAACACAGTTTCTTAATCAAAATATTTTCATACCGACACTCCACCTCCCCAACCAAGCTTCTCTGAAAACCTCTCCAGCCAGTGTGAAACTAAAGCTTAATCAAAAGTCTTTTAAATTAAATCCTAACAATGGCAAGGGATGGAAAACTGCCAGGGAAGTAAATTGTTAATTCTCAAGATTTACCTAATCAGGATCAGTTTTCCAAATAACCATCAGCAAAAGATCCTAAAATTCCTTCAGTCAGAATTCCTTAATTCAGTAGCGAGAAATTGATTTACATCTTCTGCCACTACATACATTCATCACTTCTGGAGAAGTCTGAAGGCAATACAGACACCTTTCAGCTCAGTATCCTCAGAAAATATGACTTGGACAATCATGTTACGGGTGTGGCTACTGTCCATCCAACCTTCGTAATTTTTTATGTCATCAATGATTTCAGTGATTTTGTTCATATAAAGTTATTTGAAAATAGGCTACTGGAGAAGAGAGACCATTATTAGCATGTTCATGATGGGCAATGCTGCAGCATTGAGTTTTTATTCTAGAAGATGTCAAAGAAAGGGAGAAGACATTATAAATGCTTTAATTATAATAAAATCTCCCACCAACAGCCATGTTTTGTTATATATCAGAAAACCTATTCAGCCATCAAGGTTTCTCTCTCATATCTTACACATGAAAGCCATTTGTAACTTTTTGTGATGTTAAAGTATTCACATTTCCCTGGGTTTTCTCTATGGCACATTCACCATGAAGAGCAATTTACAGAATACTGGTTTATTTTGTTCCCAAGCTGACAGTACTGTTTCTCTTACAGGGTCCAAGGGAGTAGGAGCTGTTTTACTACCACATTCCTATGCTGAGGCACTTCTGTGGTGTTTGAGGTGATGTGTAAACCTTTGTCAGAATTACAACATTTGTTAGAATTACAAAATAGCATGGAAATGCTCCGTGTTGAGCTAGGACAATGCTCAGTACGCACCACTATCACGCACCCACTCCACCATCATTAGGCCTTCTGCACGAAACAGGGTGAAAATACTTGCAGATGCCTATACACAAATCCTTTTCAAGGTCCAAGCACAACATGCAGACAAAACCACGTGCCTTTAAGTCTGCATAAGCCCTCGTGTGCCCCACTGTACAAAAGTACATCTCTAAGTCAAAGCTGTGGATCGTGCATTCACTTCAGAGGCACACAAGTCTGTAAGTCTGCCAAGCCATCAGCTGAACAGGGACTACTTTCTTCTGGCTTTCTAGCCTAGTTTGATTATGTCGCTAAATACTGAGACGAAGTCAGCAGAAGGTGTCTGATGCCCTTTGTTATGCTAGCACACTTTTTATAGAACCATTAAGGTTGGAAATGACCTTCAAGATCATCAAGTCCAACTGTCTACTAAGTATTATCAGGATCACTAAACCACGTTCTGAAGAGCCACATCTAGACATTTTTTGAACACCTCCAGGAATGGTGAGTCTGTCACCTCCCTGGGCATCATGTTCCAGTGCCTCACCACTCTCTCAGTAAAAAAAATTTACCTAATATCCAACCTAAACCTCTCCTGGTGCAACTTAAACCTCTCATCCTATCAGTAGCTATCTGGGAGAAGAGACCCACCTAACTACAACCTCCCTTCAGGTAGTTGTAGAGAGCATTAAGTTCTCCTCTCAACTTCCTCTTCTCCAGACTAAGCAACTGTAGGTCCCTCGGGATCTCCTCACAAGACATTTTCTCCAGACTCTTATCCAAAGCTGACATTCAGGCAACCTTCAACATCACATATATGTATATATATATACACACACACCCCTGTCTATAGAACAGGCACTAAGGTAAGATCTGCTTTGAAAACTACTTTGCAGTTCATAGAATCATAGAATTGTCAGGGTTGGAAGGGACCTTAAAGATCATCTAGTTCCAACCCCCCTGCCAATGGCAG